>JANAVB010002395.1:5626124-5891859 GCA_029216955.1 Iris pallida | reverse complement strand
CAATCTCATTCCTTAGGCGCATGGATTATTTATTTCCCAATCTCATCTCACAGCCGCATTCCCACAGCGCATGAGTTTATTTATTTCCCAATCTCATTCCTCAGGCGCATGGATTATTTATTTCCCAATCTCATCTCACAGCCGCATTCCCACAGCGCATGAGTTTATTTATTTCCCAATCTCATTCCTCAGGCGCATGGATTAGCATTCCCACAGCGCATGAGTTTATTTATTTTCCAATCTCATTCCTCAGGCGCATGGATTATTTATTTCCCAATCCCATCTCACAGCCGCATAAGAATCTCATTCCTCAGGCGCATGAGATTATTTTTCCTCCCAATCTTATTCCTCAGCGCATGATATTATTTATTTCCCAATCATTTCCCTCCGGCGCATGATATTATTTATTTCCCAATCTTATTTCTCAGCGCATGATATTATTTATTTCCCAATTATTTCCCTCAGGCGCATGATATTATTTATTTTCCAATCATTTTTCTCAGGCGCATTATATTATTTATTTCCCAACCTTTCCCACAGCGCATGATATTATTTATTTCCCAATCATTCCTCAGGCGCATGAGATTTTTTATTTCCCAAACATTTCCCACAGCGCATGAGATTTATTTATTTCCCAATCATTTCCCACAGCGCATGATATTATTATTTTCCAATCATTCCTCAGGGGCATGAGATTTTTTATTTCCCAAACATTCTCCACAGCGCATGAGATTTATTTATTCCCCAATCATTTCCCACAGCGCATGAGATTATTTATTTCCAATCATTATTTATTTCCCAATGTTTATTTTCCGAATTTGGCATTAATTAACATTGATTATTATCTTGATTAATTATTGATCATGCGTTCCTAGATGGAACTAAGAGACTGGCTAGTCGTCTTATTGAATTAAATGGAATAAGACACGTTCATATTTGAAATCGATTGGCCAATCCCGAATATTGACATACAGGCACACATGCAGGCTTCAATTTATTTATTTTATTTATTTTACTATAAAAGAAGCATGTGTACTTTATGGTCAAGGCATGATTGTTTCATGGTTAGTTTGGATTGTTGCATTACGCTATGTAAGACCTACAACCTAACCGCACGGACATCGTTGTAGAGTTGTGCATATCGTACCCCGTACGAAAGTACTCATTCCGAATGACCATGATCCACGGCATGGGATTTCACTCAACGTAGAGACTATTAAGTTAAATAAAAATAATGATTGCATGGAGAGAATGGATTCCCGAGTTCTTACATGGTAGCCCTCTTGGGACTAGTAGTGCCCGACAGGCCGGCTGGTCCCCACAGATACTGCAAACCTGCCACACGGGCATGGAGCGGTATCTATGGTTACTATTTATTGTATATTGTATATTGATGACGGGCGTCCTGCTGGGACTCGTCTAATTCATGATTGGCGCAATTGATTGATTGGATCGACTAGCCTTGCTTGTCCATAGTAAGAACTGAGAAATCTTTATTGCAAAATTCCAGGATAACTTGGAACTTACAGTAGTAAGCCGTAGGAGTTGGATGGCCGTTTAAGTTGATTTGTTTGTGTATTGTACCTACTCTGTTACCTAACTGAGATGATCAGAGCATCAGGACATGACGGGCCAACTTCTGTCCTTGTTTGGTTGGGAGGTTGGTTCGAAGTGTCGTGATGTTATGTGAATCCCAGTAGCATGCAGAGATCTATTATTATATTCTCTTAATTACTGGTTTAATGTCTCATATCGTGCTTCCTTGCGGTACTTGCTATTAGAGGTCTAACCTCTCTGGTTTGCATGGCCAGATTTAGAGCCGGTTCCCGAGGACTCAGCTTACCTCTACCTCCAAGATGGTCAATACTAGAGGGATGATCGCAGGAGGACTCGAGTGGGTTCCTTACCTCCCCGCTCGTTTTGTTATTTACTTTATACTTTGCCGTTTGGCACCGACATGTTAGTCGGATTGTCTTGTACTTACTTTTGCATAATTGTAATTAAGTCAGACTGCAGCTGATAACAATTGTGTATACTTTGCTACATCATCTGGCTATGTTTTGTAAAGCCAGATATCAAGAACATTTTGACTGAGCGTTCGGGACGCCTTACTGCTTTATCTTACATGTTCTCTATTTCTATTTCTTGTTTGAATGATTGAGACAATAGATGTGAAGTGACCATAGCGAGACTTTCATGTAGTATGCACCCCCTTGTCTTTTAGACAGCATTGATCGTATTATACGGTATTCATCTACCCGTAATACGTAGCTGGCTGAGTCATTCCCCCCTCTCCAGTATTCTGGTTCTGGGGCGTGACAGGACTGCCAGACCACTGGCAGTCCTCATTCATACTAGGACTACCAGTGGTCTGGCAGTCCTGATCAAAACCCACTGTGTGTGAGTTTGATCAGGACTACCAGACCACTGGCAGTCCTCATTCATATTAGGACTGCCAGTTGTCTGGCAGTCCTAATCAAAACTCACTGTGTGAGAGTTTTGAACTCACACATAGTGAGTTTTCATCAGGACTGTCAGACCACTGGCAGTCCTCATTCACACTAAGACTTCCAGTGGTCTGGCAGTCCTGATCAAAACTCACTGTGTGTGGGTTTGATCAGGACTGTCAGACCACTGGCAGTCCTCATTCACATTAGGACTGCCAGTGGTCTGGCAGTCCTAAGCAAAATTAAGAGAGTTAAACTTCACAATTTCCAAATTATAGAGTTAAACATTACAATTAAGAGAGTTAAACATCACAACATCACAATTATGAATGTACATGACAATTAAACATCATAATCAAATCAATTAAACATCACAATATCCAACAAGTTAAACATCATAATCCATCAAGTTAAACATCATAATATCCACAATTTCCTCAAATCATAATCATCACAATTTCCAAAATTATAGAGAGTTAAACATCACAATATCCAACAAGTTAAACATCACAATTTCCAAAATACAATTTCCAAAATACAAGTTAAACATCATAATCAAATCAGTGATCATGCCGGGCCTTCGTACGCGCCTCCCGATTTTGCATGAAAGGAAAATCGACAGTGTCGTCGATATGCTCCAACTGGTTCGCGATATTGACACATTCATTGTTCTGGCAGCCCGATCGGAGGGATTTCGCTAAAGTCTTCACCCGAGTAGCATGTCAATGGTAACAAAACGTCAATTAAGAGAGTTAAATTTGAAAGTATTTACAAATAGGGTTAGTATTAAATAATGGATGTAAAAAAAATTGTGAAGTTGGCCTTCAGGACTGCCATGCTCCTAGCAGTCCATCATTCTATCAGGACTGCCAGGGTGATGGCAGTCCTGTTTTATAACAGGACTGCCAGGGTTCCTGCAGTCCTGTTTTATAACAGGACTGCCTACTGCATGGCAGTCCACTTTGGCAGTAGGACTGTCCGTTCGTCTGCAGTCCTTAGGGACGACGACCAGACGAACAGTTAGGTTACGTTTAAACGATAAAATATGAAATTTTCGATTTCGAAATGTACTTTGAATTGTTCTAACCTAATTTATAATAACATTTAAGAGATTTCTCAAAGAATCGAAATGTACTTTGAAATGTAAAATAAATTATACAATAATTAGGAAACATACCTAGCTTGTGATGACGGTTTTTCTTCGGTGCCATTGATGATCTTGGAAGAGTTAGGGTTCTTGAGAGAGGGTTTTGGAGAGTGGATTATGGAGAGAGTGTTAGGGTTTTGGAGAGTAGAAAATTTTTTGAGAGAGGATTTTGAGAGGGTTTTGAAGAGAGAGAATTTTTAAATGATAATGAAATGAAAGAGAGGGTTTGGGGGGGTGGGATAGCCCCAAGTAATTTTCGGGACGTCCCCAGTAAAAGTTTTTCAAACCTGAATTGTCCACTAGTAAAATAACGCCCCCAATAATTTACATGGTGTCCTTAGAAAAAGCCCTTTTTAACCACGAAAATTTATGTGCTTACTAGTGGTTAAAACTTGTGTGTATGTTCACAGTTTCGCTCAAAGTGAAATTAAAAGTGATTTCAACTTCATACTTCTTTAGTAGTGGTGTCAATATCCATTTTTGGTGTACTTAAGCAAATGGACCATTTTTGGTGTACTTAAGTAAATGGACCATTTTTGGTGTCAACAATCACAAAAAAGGACAAAACAAGAGGCGAGAGAAGCTGAAAAAAGTGCTTTAGGAAAAGATGCTATGAAACTATGATAAAATGCTCTCATACTCCTCTACCGAGAATGCAACCTATATTGCTCCAGGGACATGGCAAAGGAAATCATCCAACTTCCACTCCACTGGGCCGCCCCGCCGCCATCGCTACAGTGCTATGGTACGCCTTCCTCCGCCGCAGCCGCAGGGCCTCCCCCGGCCTCCCGCCGGGCCCGACCGGACTCCCCGTCGTCGGCAGCCTCCCCTTCCTCGACCCCGAGCTGCACACCTTCTTCGCCCACCTGGCCGGGACCCACGGCCCCACATACAGCCTCCGCCTCGGCTCCAAGCTCGGCGTGGTCGTCTCCTCCCCCGCCGCGGCGCGCGAGGTCCTGCGCGACAACGACGCCGTGTTCGCCAACCGCGACGTGCTCGCCGTGGCCCACGTCATCGCCTACGGCGCCTCCGACATCGTGTGGACCCCCAGCGGGCCCACGTGGCGCATGCTCCGCCGCGTTTGCGTGCGCGAGATGCTCAGTTCCTCCAGCCTCGACGCCGTCTACCACCTGCGCCGCAGGGAGGTCAGGTCTACTGTGAACCACCTCTTCAGCTCTGCTGGAAAGCCCGTCGACATCGGAGCGCAGGTGCTGCTTAATTGTATCTTAAAGTGTCCGTGTCGTGTCCAACGATTCATTATCCTTAGCTTTTGTATGGTCTATAACGAAAATGAACAGCGGGCGTGACCGACCATTGGCCCACTCTGCTCTCACCCGTCTCATCCCCTTAAAAACCGGGCCGAAGGCCAATGAAAGGCCACCACATGGTCTATATTCACGTCCGCGTTCACAAACCACGGACAAGGTAGCAGGATCGTTCTGATTATAATACTGATGTTTATTATGGGGCTACGTACAGGTGTTTTGTCAGTGTTGAACGTGATAACGAGCATGCTATGGGAGGCACGGTGGAAAGCGGGGCGGAGAGGAGTACGGTGGGGGGCGAGTTCCGGGAGCTGGTGGGAGAGATCACCGAGTTGCTGGGGGTGCCGAACGTTTCTGATTTCTTCCCGGCGCTCCAGCGGTTCGACTTGCAGGGGATAGAGAAGAAGATGAAGGTGCTCCTCGAGAGGTTCGATAGGATATTCGCCTCCATAATCGACCAGAGGAGGAGCACGGGGAATGGCGGGGAGAAGGACTTCTTGGATCACATGCTGCGACTCGAGAGGGAGGAGGCCGACACCGCCACCCCCTTCACCATGACTCATGTCAAGGCCCTTCTTATGGTAATCGCCTACTCTCTCTGTTGAATTGTATCTCGTTTCGGGTTGAGCGCTCAAAAGGGGGAGTGATAATAGAGTTCATAAGTTAGTCGCACATCGGGCAGAAAATGGATCATGACGTGTAGATAATTAAAATTGATTCAGACCTTATATGAGAAATCTCTTTTAAGTCATATGGGCTTAGTCCAATATCGTATTTCATGGGTCAACTCGGTTCGGATTACACTGCATCACCGACACTCTCTTCCCGTTTCATTGGTCATATCGAAACTCACAATTTTTTTTTTCTCTAGATAGCTGTATGTTGTGGTTGGCTGACTTTAAATGTAGTACAGTTGCAACAAGTTCATCTCAATCATATATGTCATAATCCTCATTGCCGACAGGACATGGTGGTGGGAGGAACCGATACCACATCAAACACAATTGAATTCGCCATGGCCGAAATGATGAACAAGCCCGAGACCATCAAAAGAGTGCAGGAGGAGCTCGACAAAGTAGTCGGTAGGGATAACATCGTCGAAGAGTCCCACATCCCCGAACTTCACTACCTGAGCCTGGTGATCAAAGAGGTCCTCCGCCTGCACCCGGCCCTCCCCCTCCTGGTCCCTCACTGCCCGAGCTCGACTTCTACCATTGGAGGCTACACGATTCCTCAAGGCAGCAGGGTGTTCGTGAACGTTTGGGCGATCCACAGGGACCCTTCGATATGGGAGAACCCGCTGGAGTTCAAGCCCGAGCGGTTCTCGAGCACCGAGAGCAAGTGGGATTACAACGGCGGCGGCGACTTCACTTACTTCCCGTTCGGCTCCGGGAGGAGGATCTGTGCAGGGATATCAATGGCCGAGAGGATGACTGCATACTCCTTGGCCTCGCTGTTGCATAGTTTTGATTGGAAGCTGCAAGAGGGAGCTGTTCTTGACCTTGAGGAGAAGTTTGGTATTGTGCTCAAGAAGGCTAAGCCATTAATTGCCATACCCACACCAAGGCTAGCTAACCTTGATCTCTACTCCTAGAAAATCTTCTATTGTCTTGAAATGTATTCCTTACTACTTTGAAAAAATGGTCGGGTCTCAAAATAAACTATCAGAAAACTCCGTTACAGATTTCAGAGGTAAAGAACAGTGTTATAGTACACTGGAGTTCTCCAAGGTTGAACACCTTGCGTCCCCAACCTTGAAGTTTGGCCTTGAGAAAACCCAGGGTTCATCCTCCCATCATATGTTGATGCACCGTTGGATACAGGACCAGATGTTAGAAGAGGATTGTGAAGCTCGTGCTGTCCAGAAATTGCAATTGTTGAGGTATTTATTGGTCTGCATTTGGAGAAGTAAGAAATTTCTAAGCCAGTTTCGTAACAAGAGCTTGATTTGTAGTCTCTGAATCCTTAATACCCAGACCGCCTCGTGATTTAAGCAATGTGAATATCTGTCATTTTCTGAAATGTATTTTTCCTTGATTTGTCGACCCTCCCCACCAGAAGTGATTTTGAATGCGGGAAAGATTGTTAGTCCCATGTTTAGGTAAAAGATAGGAGGACATAAAATAAGTTGGCAATGAGGAGAGTGTCGATTTAAAAAGAGTAGTTCTACCCGCATGTGAAAGGCGACTGAACTTCCAACCATGAGGCTTTGGAACGACTAGAATCAATTAAACTGGAAAATGTGGAGATTCTTGTTTTTGGAAGAAGGAAATGATGTCCTCGGTATCTATCCTTAGAGTCCATGATTTCGACCCTTAGAATATCGAGATAGAGTTGCCTCGTGTAGATGTCTAGGTTGCGAGGGAAGAATTTGGAATATTTTTCAAAATTAATCTGCTGTTCCGACCGTTGTTCGAAGGAGGTAAGATGCTCTTGATTTGTAGCATGTTTTGCAGAGAACAATAGCCAAATAGGAAAAGATCATCAGCAAAGAGAAGGTGGGAATAGGAAACAGATGAGTGTCTACTGATTTTGACACCAGAATGCAATTTATTTCGTTCCATAATATACAGGTGTCTGGAAAGAAGTTCGCTGCACATGATGAAAATATATAAGAGGACAGTGGACAACCTTATCAAATTCTACGACCTGGTAAGAAGGTTTGGGTGAGAGAACCGTTAACCAAAATATAGAATGATACAGTGTTGATGCAATTCATGATGAGGTCATGAGTTTTTCCAAAGAAACCAAATCCAATAAGCGCTTGGCTTATAACATTCCAACAGAGCCTGTCATAGACTTTAGACATATCCACTTTGAGTGCAAAAGCACTCTTGGAGGGACTGGATTTGGATATGGTATGAAGAAGTTCTTGAGCAATGACAGTGGTATCACAAATTTGTCTAACAGGGACAGAGGCATTTTGAGTGGGAGAAATAAGTTAAAAGGGCAAATATTGAGAATTGTTGCGATTTGGATAAACTCAAATATAGATGTCCTTTATGTTGGGAACGAAGCGCGGAAACCATTCCCCCAAACCAGAAAGTCCTGCGAGAGAACCGAGCAAAAGCACACAAACCAAAATTGCCAAACAAAATCGCAGACACAAAGATTTTTGACGTGGAAAACCCTTGCGGGAAAAACCACGGGACGATCGGAGTCCAACCCTGAAGAACCTCCACTAATGGAATAAAGAGAATACACCCTCTTACAAGCTCCTCCCGATCCAACACGGATCACCACAACTCACTTGAAAGAAGAAAAAAAATTTGATTGCAGACTCCGAAAAACAAGAGATGCCGAAAAATTATTCGAAACAATCTCTCATTCACAATAGTCCTTAATCCTCTCTCTCTCTCTCTCTCTCTCTCTCTCTCTCTCTCAAAGATTGTAAAGCACTCTTGTTTTTGAGATAATTTTATAACTAGCATGCATCACCCTTTTATAAGCCCATGGTAATCCATACATGGAAGGCCAATATGTATGAAAACTTCCAATATGCATCAATCATATATTTAATGGAAATCCAATCATAATTGGCTTGCCATAATTGGAAACCCAATAATATGGAAAGCTACTATATGAAGGGTCGAATCATAAATATATGATCAAAGTAAATATAGAAATCCAATCATATATTTCCTTACCATATATGTGTTGGAAAAATTCTTCAATAATACTTCGATTTAAATCTGCAAAATAAAAGAAAATTAAATTGTTACCGGCCTCCGGGAAAGCGTGCACGTAGCACTGCCCTAAGAGTTAGCTCGGGTCTATGTGCAGACTGAATCCGAACGCTCCTAGTGGTAAAATTTTTGCTCCACCGGAATCTCGTTGCCGCACACGACGTCGAGAGAATGACCCCGACTTAGCTCCGCCCAGAGCAAAAGAGGAACAACAGCAGCAGTACGATGAAGACGAGAAATTTAGAGAGTTTCGAGAAGAATATATTTCTGTGTGTCGAATGAAGGAAAAAGAGGTCAATATATATAGGCTGTAGCAAGCTTCTCCAATGGACAGAATATTAACAAGGTTTTAATTCGGATGTTAAATGACAGCAATTAAAATCGAATGTTACAAATGTGATACATTGTACCTGGACGGAATTCAAAATCCAAACGTTACTGAATTTAAAAGATTTGTAACGGTCAAAAATTTTGGAGAGGAGCAAAAAACTTTTAGGGTCTCGGCCCGAACTCCAAGTGGAAATTGGATCGACATTCGACGCCCGCAGATGTGGGCACGTACCCGCACCCGTTACGCGCGCCGAACCGAACCGAACCGAACCGGGCCGGGCGGCGGCGGCGGCGCGCGCGTGTGGCCCATGGAGCTCCCACACACAACTCTTAATGAAGCAAAAAGAGAAAAGGTAATATATGTACAGTAGAATGAACCTACTGTCCGATGTGGGACTAAGGCTAAACTTGAGCTTTTTGCTCAGCAGCTAACAATCCCCCCCAAAAGGTCAAGTTCCAAGATAATATAAAGAAGAATAAGATAAGAGAATTTCTGGACAGTTGTATACTATGCATAAATAAGATGGACTATAGCCTTGAATCTCACGTAGTGACTATTGTCTTTGTCTGAAGAAGAGCTTGATGGACTACGCCTTGAATCAGTCTTCTTGAACCAGATTCAGACTATAGCACACATAGTACGCTAGAGGTACTTGGGTCTATCGGGTGGCGCGTTTGGTTAGCCATGCGCACTTTTACACATTCATGAGAGTTGTCTAGGATCGCCCTGTCCTATAGTCGCGGCCCTCACGACCTCTCATATAGGTAAGTCCTTAAGGGTTGGTGATAGGAATCAACCTTGCATATCATGCTTAGACTTATTAAGAGTTTAAACTCAACCTATCCATATCACAAAAGGAACACTGTCACCATAGGGATGGGGTATAAATGTACACATGTACAGCCTCCTGGGCTTTTATTTTAAAGAGAATTTAATCTCAGGTCAGTGTTCCATAATAATCACCTAGTTCAGCTTGTTTCTACCCATTGAACCGGCTTCTTGTGATCTCCAGTCAGACTCGGTTGGGTTGCCACTGCTGGTGACTATACTATGGGCTTAACCCCATTCCCCTCGATGATTCTAGGATCAATGTCCTAGACAGACCCTTCGTCAAGTGGTCTGCAAGGTTCTTTTCTGACTTTATATAGTCAAGAACCACATATTTGCCCAATAGGCTCTTTATTGACTTGAAGCGCAGCTGCAGGTGCCTGTTCATCTTAGCATTCACAGAATCATGCTTTAGTAGTTCTATAACAGATTTATTATCACAGTTTATAGAAATTGCAGGAATATGATGAACATAAACAGGTATATGCATAATAAGATTTCTGAGCCACTCGGCTTCTGTACAGGTAGTATCCAAGCTATCATTTCAGAGTCCATTGTACTTCTGGCTATGATAGTTTGTTTACATGATCCCCAGGAGATTGCAGCTCCTGCTAGGGTAAAAACATATCCAGTAGTGGATTTCACATCATGTGAATCAGTTACCCAATTTGTATCGGAGTAACCTTCTATGATATCAGGGTGTCTAGTATAATGAAGTTTATAGTCTAGAATACCCTTAAGATATCTAAATACTCTGTCTAAAGCAGTCCAGTGTGACTGATTTGGGTTACTAGTATATCTACTTAGTCTCCCAATAGCAAATGCAATATCAGGTCTGGTCATATTTGTTATGTACATAAGGGACCCAATCATTTGTGAATATTTATGTTGTTCTATAGGTGATCCTTCATTCTTCTTGAGAACAACATTACTATCATAAGGGGTAAGGGCAGGTTTCTTGTCAAAATACTCAAACTTCCTTAGCATTTTCTCAATTGAATGTGCTAAGGATAGAGTATAGCCCTCTTTCCTTTTTGACACTTGCATTCCTAGGATCAGATTTGCCTCACCTAAGTCTTTCATATCAAATTGGTTAGATAAATAATTCTTAGTATTATTTATCAATTCCAATGAAGATCCTAAAATAAGGATATCATCAACATACAAGCATAAGATAACACAACTTTTATTTGTATTTTTGGAATACAAACGTTTGTCATATTCATTTGGCACAAAACCAAATTCTATAATGACTTTGTCAAATTTGTTGTGCCATTGCTTGGGAGCTTGCTTTAGGCCATAAAGAGATTTTACTAATCTACAAACCTTCTTTTCTTGACCTTTAGCAATAAAACCTTCAGGTTGCTCCATATAAATCTCTTCTTCTAAATCTCCATTCAGAAATGCTGTCTTTACATCCATTTGATGGATCAGCATATCATGAACGGATGCTAAAGCTAGAAGGGTTCTGATAGAAGATATTCTAGCTACAGGAGAGTAGGTATCAAAATAATCTAATCCTTTCTTCTGGGTAAAACCTTTGGCCACTAATCTAGTCTTATATTTTTCTATGGTACCATCGGCTCTAAGTTTTTTCTTAAAGATCCACTTACAACCTATTGGTTTGCTGCCTAAAGGAAGGTCTGCTAAAAACCAAGTATTGTTCTCCATGATGGAGTTATACTCATTGTTAATAGCTTCTTTCCAGAAAGGGGCATCAGGAGAGGATATGGCTTCTTCATAATTTGAGGGATCACCCTCTATCAAAAAAGTAAAGAATCTTTCTCCTAAGTTCTTTTCAATCCTTTCTCTTTTACTCCTTCTAGGTTCTATGACTTGTTCAGATTGAGAATTAGGCATTTGGTCATGAGAACTAGTAGACGGAGTAAGAGAAGGGTTAGAGGAAGATGAAGGGGTTCTATCCTTGAAGGGAAAAATATTCTCAAAGTAAACAGCATCTCTAGCTTCAATGATTGTGTTATTAGAGATTTCATTTACTTCAGAATGGGTTACAAGAAATCTATTGGCATTACTATCTAGGGCATATCCTATGAATACAGCATCTACAGTCTTAGGTCCTATCTTCCTCTTTTTGGGTTCAGGAATTCCTACTTTAGCTAGACATCCCCAAACTTTAAGGTAATTAATCCTAGGGTTCGACCTTTCCATAACTCATATGGGGTCTTATCATTAGTCTTACTGGGTATCCTATTCAGAATATAACAGGCTGACAATAAGGCTTCTCCCCAAAGATTGTCAGGGGCACCTGAGCTGAGAAGCATGGCATTGACCATATCTAAAAGAGTGCGATTCTTTCTTTCAGCAACTCCATTGGATTGTGGTGAATAAGGAGCAGTTACCTCATGAATAATTCCGTGCTCTTCACAGAAGTTAGTCATTTCATTTGAGGTATACTTGTAGGAGCGTAAAAAGTGCTTCAAAGAAAGAGTCATCTCATTCATAAGTGGCCCGCTTTACGCCTAACAGAGCGGGTAATTTCTTTACGCCCAAGACAAGGCTAATTGTATTACGCCTAAGCAGATTGACCTTTTTACGCTTGGGTATACACCGGTGATTTTACGCCAAGGACTGAGCAGCCTCTTTCACGCTGGACAAAAGCTATCAAATCTCGCATTTAATGCAGACTTTGACATGAAGATATCAATGATGGCATTTACCACAGAATTCAATGGAATTTGTCTCATACAAAGACCATTGTTGTCGTTTATAGAGATCGAGCTACTTTACGCTCACTGAATGGTTTCTTTTACGCACGGGATTTTACATGAGTCTTTACGCTCATAAAAAAAACAATGTGTGCATGAAGTCTATTTGAGCCATTTTACGCTCAAGGTTATTCGATAACCGCTTTACGCTGGAAACCCATGACAGAGCTAGTTTACGCTCATCTTTTTACGCCCGATTCGTTCTGGCCAGTCTGGAACGTGGTGTGCCTACGTGGTCTTCATGCCACCTATTTCGAAGAACGTGTGTACATGTATCCTATTCTTACTGAAATGATGGGATACGTGTCAGCACATACAGAGGATGATTCTGATCGTGGAGGGCAGTTGTTAGCGTAAAGACAGACGTTGATACTCTTTTACGCACGAAAGCCCCAGTCTATAAATAGACTCATTTTTTCTCATACACACACAGAGGGAGAGACAGGAGAGAATACAGAGATCAGAGCTTCGAGATTTTGATTCTCTAGAGCATCCTTCTTCAACTTTTCTTCCAGAACAAAGTGAAGCAAAGCAGGAAAGCATTCGGCCTCGCCATCAGTGCCCAAGTGCGTCGATACCTTTCTGGTGCATTAGTTCTTCCAAATTGTTCTACTTCAAGCAGTGATCTTCATCATCATCATATGGTCCAAGGAACAAAGTGACCGTTTACGAATCAGACTTCCATAGCAATACTTTCCCAGAATCAAATTTGTACTTCTCGTACTTTTATTTTTGTTTTTGTTTTCAAAAGCCAATTCCTCCAAGGCATTTTGTTAATCGAAACAAAAATGGCGACTCTGCTGGGGTCGACCTTCTCCTCTGACGAGGAGGCGATTGCTCAATATGATGATGTTTCGGTCGGTTCGACCAAGAAGACTCTGGTGGTACACTTCGACCAGACTGCCTATGAAGAGATGCTCCGAACTGGGGGTGGTTCTCGCCATTCCAATGTTCAAAAGTCTCGCAAAGCACGAAAAGTTTGGATTCCCAAATCCAAAGTGATTTCTGATCTCTCTGCTGCTTCTGTTGACAAGGGGTTCTTCCCACTCCTGTCGTAGGGGCTCCCGTTCATAACGAGGCAGTCCCTACTTCAAAGTTGCACTCGAAGTGTGACGATTTGTCTCCCGTTTGTAACGGTGAAGATAACCAGGTTTCACACCCACCGCGTAAAAATCAAGTTTTACGCTCAGTGGGTAAGAACCAAATTTTACGCTCAGTTCATAAGAATGAGACTCCCGTTCGTAATGGGGCAGACTCTAAAGCTTGTGCTTCTGGGTGTAAGAATCAGTCTCCCGTCGGTGACGTGGTAGGCCCAAATAAATTACGCTCCTCGCGTAAAACAAAATCTCCCGTTGGAAACGTGGCAGATAACAAGATTTTACGTTCCATGCGTAAAGATAAATCTCCTGTCTATGACAGTATAGATGAAATTTACAAAGATGCTCACATGTCGAATGCGAATGTATCTAAACGTGTGCAGCGTAAAAATATTGTTGGTAAAACTTCCGTTCTACACCAACGACCTTCTTATACTGCTTTACGCAAGGTACCAAATTTATAAATCACACGTCAGGAAAATGGAGTCTTGCGTGCTAAATCTCAAGATTTACGCACACAATTCCAAACGCGTAGAAATGTACAATTTGGTTCTGCGAATGCAGCCAGTAATCTTCTTTATACACAAAGGACTAAACGTTTTTTCACCCCCAATGTAATAAAGAAGAATACTTCATCCACTCCTTCTGACTTACGTGAATTGCTAATGCAAAAGCGTAAGAATAGACAATCTCCGGTGACATTCCCCCAAGAAAAACATCTTTGTGAATACCACCAGGTTGTGATCAACTGTTGTTGTTCGGCTTCAAGACGATCAGTTTTTGATCGATTGAGTTTCAATGTACCTCCACATCAAGCTGAAGACCAAGAACATGAACCGCCATATGTGTCAGTCAATATGGCATCTCATACTAACAGAGGACGACGTCCAAGACGGAACACGTCCCAAACTCCAAGTCAACAACAGTTCAACAGGCTTCTTGATTCCTTTGAAGGAGTATATCAGAATACTCGATCAAGAAGACGAAGACAATTGCAGACTTCTGATTCAGAGGCTGGGGGTACTCAATCTTTTGAGTCTGATACCGATAGCGTGGATTCGTACTTCTATACAAACCCTTCTGTATCTTCAAGAGAGGTTGAATCCTACGCTGTTGGAGATGAGCCAGAGACGTCATATGCTAATACAGAACAACGTCTCACTGCTGTTGAACAATTACTGAAGGATATGCTTAACATGGTGCAAAACATGCATCAAATAATTTTGAATCAGCAAACTGCTCAACCGACAGCAGTGACACCGGCACCAGTAGCAGCACAAACTCAAGATAGTCAAGGGGCTGAAATACCTTTGAATATTCAAGAGCCCGCTGCTAATCAAAATTCTGCATCTCCGGATCCCATTCTTCCAGAAGATGTACCACCTCCAGTGGGGGTCATGGTGCATCCAACGACTACTCAGTCAAATGTGCTTCCTCAAACCAGTGAAGCCATTCAAGCAGTGCGTGAACTTAAAGCATAGTTTGAAGTTTTGAGGCACAAAGATCAACTCCAGAGGCTAGGGATTAAGCAACCTTATCCTCCTCATTGGAATGACGTACCCTTTCCACCGAAGTTCAAGCCACAATCCATGGTTTTGTTCGATGGAAAAGCATCTCCCAGTCAATATATCAATTACTTTGATGTTATGACTGTACACTTGCAGAAAAATGATGCTCTTCTCACCCGAGTGTTCATCGGATGTCTGACGGGTTCAGCTTACGACTGGTATCGCAGCTTACCTGATAACTCTATTTCGTCTTTTGACGAATTCAAAGCAATGTTCCTCTCCCGCTTCTATGAAGGAGGTATGGACATGAACATGTCCTCCTTGATAGAAATCAAACAAAAGGAGAAAAAGATACTCGGACATTCATTGAACGCTTCCGACAGGCTACTCTAAAGATGCCTCCTGGTATGCCAGATTCAGCATTGATTGACACATGCAAGATGAATCTGCGACCATCCATCGCTGTCTTCACGGGTTCCCAATTCACAGATTGGGTTTCGTTCATTATAGCAGCAGTTTCTGCCGAGACCAATGGTAGGTTGGCTCGCGAACATGGAATGATTTTCGCGTCAGAAGATAAAGGGAAGAAAAATAATCCTGGCAATAATCCCGACAATCGTAATGTGAAAGGAAAAGATACTCTTATGGTCAATCTTTCCAAGAGCAAGACGACATCAAGCAATCAAGAATCTTCCAAGCCAAAGGAAGAATACTCCTTTGACGAAAGCGATATCCCAGGGATATTCTAATGTCTGGTCAAAAGTGGTAAACTTCAGATTCCAGAGCCAAAAAGGCCTAATGAGGTAAATTTGACTGACAATCCCAAGTATTGTATCTATCATAGATACATTAATCATCCTACCAGTGCTTGCTATGTCTTGAAAAAGAAGATCCAAGAGCTGATAAATGGTGGCGCCATCGCTTTAACCAATGATGACCATACGGTGACAACCAATATGGTTTCTCTTCAGTTTGGGGATTTTCCTCCACAGCAAGTCCGAGATGGAATTATACCGATTCCGAAGGCGACGATGAAAATTGTGAATATCTCGCCTGCCAGAGAAGAAAATACAGGATTGCTGCCTCTCACATTGAAGAATGGTAAAATCATGTGGGTACATCCTGACTTAGTGCCTGAACTGGAAAATGAAGGTAAAACTTCAGAATCCAAGAAAGGCAAGAAAGTCAAAACTTGCAACATGATTTCTCATATTATTCCAGATCCTGATGATCTGGATCATCTATGGAACGGCCTCCCTCTGGAAGATAGACTGAAAGGACTAAACATCTGTCCTCCAAGTCTAGCTCCTCCTACCAAGCTCAAGCTTACTCATCAGCAGTGGCTAGCCATGAATAGTATTCCTTTATACCGGGCACAACAAGTCTTTGCTGCTTATGAAAAAGCTCCAACAGGGATTTCTCCTCGTATCCCGAATCCTTCTTCTTCCTTAACTACGGAGACGTCTGTACTTCATTCTCCTGTAGTTGCAGAGATTCATTCCTCGTCCTGCGCTGAAACGTCTGTTCAAAGTCCATTGCCTATCCATTTGTATAGTCAGCAATCTGTTATTCTCATGAAGAAGATGGGTTATGACTTTCAAAAGGCAGAAGGTTTGAACCATGATAAAGGAATCCGTCTTCCTTTACAAATTCAAAATCAGAATTCTACCGCTGGATTGGGTTCTGAAATTCCTCACAAGAAGAAGGCTAAAGGAAGAAAGACTAAATCCTGTAATATGGTACTTTCTTCTCCTGAGTCTGAAGAAGAAACTTTTGCTGGTACAAGATCTGGAAAAGAGTACCACAAAGACTATGAGGGATCCTCCAAAGAAGCAGAAGATGTAGTGGAAACACTACCGGTTCAATCTTCTCCTGTTCCTGCTAAACCGTCTGTGGTTGAAAAAGGGAAACAGAAAGCAGTGCACTTTGATATTCCATTGAAGTCTGCTTCCAGTCAGGGGGTGACAAAATTCGATATTCTAGCTCAGTTAGCCAATACTCCGGCTAGATTGTCTATATTTGAACTACTTCGCCTCTCCAGAGAAAGCAGAGAGACCTTGAGTGAAGCTTTACTTCAAGCAGATTCATGCTTAGCTCAACTCAAGACTCCCGATAATATGCCAGTGTCATGTCCACAATGTCATAGCGTGATGGAAGCAATTCCCAACATCATCTTCACACAAGAGGATATGCTATTGAAACACAACAAGCATGATAGACCTCTGTGCTACACTGGATATATCGGATCCACTGAAATTGACAGGATTTAAATTGATCCCGGGTCCTCAATTAGCATAATTCTTCAGAGTATGCTAAGACCCCTGAGGATTCCTACTAGTGAACTGACTTACACTAGTACCACCATTGTTGGTTTTAACTCTGGCAAGAGTAAGCCACTGGGGAAGATTCGGTTACAGATGCAGATTGGTGATCTTCGATCCATGGAAACTTTCTATGTTATCAACTCGGATGTATCCTACAATATTCTTCTTGGAAGACCGTGGATTCATGAGCATAATATTGTGCCTTCAACTCTCCACCAATGCTTCAAATATGTGGATTTCCAAGGAGTTGCGAAAACTGAATTTGCTGATATTAATCCTTTCAAGGGTGTCGAAGCCTACTTCTCTGATTCAAGGCTTTATAAATAAGAGCATATGAAAGAGATATCAGATATAGCTGAAGAATCATCACCTGAGGATCAGTCTATTAATGAAGATCCACCAGAGGAACAACCCTTGAAGATCATGGTCAAGGGATGAACCCAATCTCAACTTGTCAATGATCAACCTTTGACAATCAAGGTTAAAGGAAGAACTCAAACTTCATCTGAGGAATCAATAAAAATTCCTGCTAAGAGCCAAGTTCAACCTTTCATGATCAAAGTCAAAGGGCGTACTTCTGGTACGAATGATCTAGAATCACCATTGATCGTCAATATTGGCAATTCTACGCAGAAGACGGATGATGGTCCACCGTTGACTAATCCGAAGCGTAGTAATCAGACTATAAATGATGTAAATATTGCTCATCTCTTTGATATCGATGAAGATTTCCTTTTCGAGTATATGGCTGTCAAGTTTATTGAGAAAATGACTTTATCTTCTGATAATCAAAGTCATCAATATAAAGACAACATAGATTCCTCATATGATGAATCCAGACAGATATTCTCAGTCAATATGGTTCAAACCGATGATGAATCAGAGCCATTTGAGAATGATCCTTGGGCTCAACAGATGGATACTCAATGGGAACTTCATTTTGAACAGCGACAGCCACCTACAGAGGATGAGGTTATCCAGATCGATGTTGGAAATAGAATTACGCCCAAACCAATATTCATCAGTAAGAATCTTTCTGAAAATGAAATAGAAGAATTGACAAAACTTATCAAAGATTATATTGACATCTTTGCATGGAGTTATGAGGATATGCCAGGACTAGATCCTAAAGTTGCTACTCATAAACTTAATATTTTGCCTAATGTCAAACCGGTAAAACAACAGCAACGACGCTTTAGACCAGATATGATGGATGCAATTGAAGCAGAAGTCAAAAAGCTGATCACTTGTGGTTTCGTTCGTGAAGAACAACACCCTGATTGGGTGGCCAATATCGTTTCTGTTATGAAGAAGAACGAAAAAGTCCGAGTTTGTATAGATTACCGAGATCTTAATACAGCTTGTCCAAAGGACGAATTTCCACTTCCCATTACTGATGTTATGATAGACAATACATGCAGTTTTGAACGTATGTCTTTCATGGACGGATTCTCAGGATACAACCAGATCAAGATGCATCCAGAAGATGAGAAGCATACATCTTTTCGAACACCTCTTGGGGTTTTCTGCTATACGGTTATGCCATTTGGTCTTAAAAACGCCGGTGCCACATATCAACGGGCTATGAGCAATATCTTTCAAGAACATCTACGGAAAATAGTTGAATGCTACGTAGATGACATTGCTGTTAAAAGTCGGTCAAAGAATGATCACATTCAAGACTTGAAGACAGTATTTGAATTGATGCGCCAACATCAATTGAAAATGAACCCTACTAAATCTTTCTTAGGGGTTTCCAGTGGCAAGTTTTTAGGATGTGTCATTACCTCCCAGGGTATCCATGTTGATCCTGATAAGGTTAAAGCAATTCTTGAAATGCGTCCTCCTCGTAATCTGAAAGAGCTCCGTGGCTTCCAGGGCCGTATTGCTTATATCAGAAGATTTATATCTAATCTTTCCGGGAGATGTCAACCTTTCTTTCGTCTATTAAAGAAAGGAGTATCTTTCGTCTGGGACGAAGCATGTCAAAATGCCTTCAATGACATTAAACAATATCTTACAAACCCACCTGTCTTGGTACCTCCGGTAATAGAAAGACCATTTTTGCTGTACGTTCGAGCCTTGGATCATTCACTTGGCGCTCTTCTGGCACAAAAAAGCGACATGGGTCATGAACAAGCAATATATTATCTGAGCAGAACGATGGTAGGAGCTGAACACAGATATACTCCTGTAGAAAAGGAATGTCTAGCTTTGGTTTTTGCTGTCCAAAAGACAAGGCACTATGTCACTGGACAGACTATTCATGTCATCTCCAGAATAAATCCCATTCGGATATTGATGAGGAAACCGAGCATTCTTAATTCCAGGTTAGCTACCTGGGCAATGTTGCTCACTCCTTATGACATGGTCTATGTGCCTCAAAAATCAGTAAAGGGCCAAGCATTAGCTGATTTCTTAGCTGCTCATCCTGTACCCGAAACTTCGAAGTTATATGAAGACATTCCAGACGAAGTAGTGGATTGCAACATGGCTTTGAAAAATGACATATGGCAATTATATTTTGATGGAGCATCACGAGTAGGACCTAAAGGCAATATTGTCTCTGGGGTAGGAATTGTCCTGGTTTCTTCTGACAAAATGGTTATATACCGTGCCTATTCTCTTAATGAGCCGTGCTCTAACAACGTAGCAGAATATAATGCTCTATTGATTGGTCTCCAAGTAGCAAAACAATTGGATATCGGATTCCTAGAAGCTTATGGAGATTCACAATTGATTGTCAATCAAGTTAGAGGGACGTATGAAGTCAGAAATCCTGATCTCATCCCTTATCATCAAGTGGTAGTCGAGTTGGTCCTTTCATTCAAAGGATTCTTCATTGAATTTGTACCACGTTCTCAGAATATAGAAGCTGATGCTCTTGCCAGCTTAGCTGTAGATTTGGCTGTCCCGATCCGAAGGCAAAATACAATTACTTTGTTAGATCGAGATTTATTCTGTGTGAAGAATAATCTGCATATCGAACAAAGTTATGTTACAGAGGCAAGTTCCCAGCAGAAAGATTGGAGAACACCATTCATTGATTATGCAGTTCATGGAATTTTGCCTGAAGATCCTAAAGAAGCTGCATCAATTAAAAGACGATCATTTCGATTCTATTATGATCCGTCTTTGCATATGCTATATCGGCGTTCATATGACGGACTCTTGCTGCGTTGTCTTTCAGAAAGTGAAGCCAAACAAACACTGCGTGAGGCTCATGATGGTGTCTGTGGTGCCCATCAACCGGGTCCAAAGTTGCAAGATCGTATTCGAAGAATGGGGTATTATTGGCCCTCTATGATAGCAGATGCTGTAGACTATGCCAGAAGATGTAAAGCATGCCAGATTCACGCAGACTTTATTCATCAATCTTCTGAATTTCTACATCCTACAGCAGCCTCTTGGCCTTTCGAAGCTTGGGGTATGGACATTATTGGTCCTATTAACCCCCCTTCTGTCAAAGGACATCGGTTTATACTAGCTATAACCGATTACTTTTCAAAGTGGGCAGAAGCAGTTCCACTTGTTGAAGTAAAGACATCTAATGTAGTCAGCTTCATTAAACATCATGCCATTTATCGTTTCGGGATTCCTCGACGAATAATTCATGACAATGGACCACAATTTGCCTGCCAGGCATTTTATCGGTTCTGTGACAAGAACCGAATTCAAAATCTGGCTTCTACGGCTTATAATCCGGCTGCTAATGGTTTAGCTGAAGCCTTCAACAAAACGATCATCAAACTTCTCAAAAAGTTTATCTCTTCTAATAAAAGAGATTGGAATGAGAAGCTTGGAAAATTTTTATGGGCATACCGAACAACAGTCCGGACTCCTACTGGTTTTACACCATTTTCACTGGTTTATGGTTGCGAAGCTGTCCTCCCATTGGAAATCCAGATCCCTTCTCTCCGAATCGCTATTGCTAATGAGCTAACTACAGAGAATAATGATCGCTTACGCCTCCAAGAACTTGAAGGATTGGACGAGAAGCGTCTTCAAGCACAACAGCATATTGAGCTATATCAAGCCCGTATATCTCGAACTTTCAATCGTAAAGTCAAAGAGAGGGTATTCAAAATTGGCGAACTTGTATTGGCTGTCCGAAGGCCAATGGTGATGACTCACAAGAGCAAAGGGAAGTTCCAAGCAAAATGGGAAGGCCCGTATGTGATTGAGTCCGTGTTCTCTAATGGTGCTTACCGGTTATCAAAACCCAATGGAGATCTACTCATGCTGCCGATCAATGGCAAATTTCTCAAGAAATACTATGTATAAAAAGGAAAAAAAAAGGAGACAGGACAAAAATAAAACTTCTTTTATTATTTTTGTTCAAAATAAAAGATTAAGGACGAGGGCCACTCCCTTCCTTATTGAATACATAGTCAGCCAATGCAGAGAAGGCATCGTTTCCTGAACCCATGAAAAATTGGCAGACAGCCATCCTCAATGCTTCTTCTTCAGGAGTTTTCCCAGGATCTACTAGGAAAGCAAGAATGTCCTGGGGCGACTTGGGCGTAGAAGAACTGTTGCTTACTTCAGTCGGGCTCGTCACTATTGGCTCAGCGGGGCAGGTCTCAGTGATGTCCTCAATGTCCCTAGAGACTTCATTCTTTTGCTGTGCATCCTCAGAAGACATTCTTAATTGAGGAGCAGAAATGGGAATGGAAAGGTTACAGAGAGTTCTCGTCTATCTATAGAAGAGGATTATTAATGAACCGGTCTCTGAAATTGAAAACAACTTCTCATTTCCGAAAAGACCCATTCGTTCATATTACTAGGTTCATCCATTTAATAATGGAACTTGAATCGTCCTTTCTGTTTCCAAGAAACACGCTGATTCATCCACCGCCTTAACATTTACGCTCACAACATCTGTCTCCTTAGCCCCCAGCCACCAAGATTTGGTTAAGCTGATTTCTTGTCTCTGGGAAAGAGATTTTATATATCTTCTATTTTATCGATTGATTAGAAGGTGGGATTTGCTATTTATCATATTTCTATGACCTCTGAATAAATATTAAACCTACTTCCTTTTTCCTATCTATCACTTCTACTTTCGACCTCTGCATAGATATTAATCGAATTTTCTTTTGAGTTCATATATGCTATTATGTCCATATTACCTCTGATAGCATCATATACTCTAAAACAGAAAATAAGATTTTATTTATCTATCATGTCCATATTACATCTAGATAGATACAAATCATTGATCATAGAAGAATCATCATTTCATTCCCATACCATCATAAAAGTCTATTACATTTCTTAGACTTTTCTTTATAATGGAAATCTATTACAAATTTTGGATTTTTATTCTATACCACAACAATAACCTAATAGAGATCTATCTTCTTCTTTGGATCTTCTCCGTCGGGTTCGTTGTTGGTGGCAGTTCCTGACTGTCTGGGTCTCAGTCACGACCAGATCAGCAGAAATCAAACTTTGGTCTCCTCTCTCAGACGAGAGGAGAACCACAGAGTATGGCAGCCCGAAGGCGTGTTGCTGCCAATACAACTGGTGGATTAGGGGCAGCACCTCAAAGGAGATAGGAACGTATCCAGCATTGGGATACGATTTCTAGTTCTGCCGTGAAAGGAACTCTACTACCCAATCCCTCGGGGTAGAGTTGACTCCACCGTCCAACTCTCCGTGTATAAAGGCTCTTCCTACCAACGGAGGAAGACCCTTCTATCTCACGAAGAGTTCTGAGTTGTTTGATTTGCGCGTCAAAAGTGCATGAGCTCCCTGATGTTGATGTCAGAAGAACGCTCTCCACAGCGTCGAAGTCACCAATGCCAGTTCTGAAAAAGCTCTTCAGCCAGGCTTCTGCAGAAAACAAAGAAGAAGAAGTGTCATCAAATGCGTATCGAACGCTAACTAAAGACAGATGGCAAGGCTTTTACGCCAGTGTTTCAACAAGGCTTTTTACGCCAGTGCTTCATAAAGGCTTTCACGCCATTTGCTTCAGCAAGGCTTTTACGCTGGTGCTTCACAAAGGCTTTTACGCCAGTGATATAACAAGGCTTTTACGCCGGCACTTCACGAAGGCTTTTACGCCAGTGATATGACGAGGCTTTTTACGCCAGTGCTTCAGCACGGCTTTTTCGCCAGTGCTTCAAACAAGGCTTTTACGCCAGTACTTCAGCAAGGCCTTACGCTCGTAAAATAGCCGTTTTCAAAAACAAGAAATTCGAAGACAGATATTTACTTACGGTCGAACTTACCATTTGAGTCGAAAGGTTTGGCTCTAATGATGGTTGAATCTACACCTAATGATCGGCCATGCAAAGGAACAACGTTGAAAAGCTTCGCCATCTCTTATTTGAAGAACAACATCGCAGAAAGCTATCTTCAGGAGGATGAGTACGAGAATACATGAAACATTCTCGGCTATTTATAAAGACTGAAGAAGTTATTAAGATGAGTCTATTTCGGAAGAAGATCTCATTTAAAGGATCTTGTAACCATAAGATAGACACCACGTGTTGGTTTGTTTCTTGGGAATCAACAATCACGGAAGCAGTCAACAGAAGTGCATAAACAAATGCACGTTCATAGATGGGGTTAAAACATCAAATATTTTATTTATAAAGGATGGAAGCGGATCCCTACATATAAAAGTCGCAGTACACAGAATATTATTATTCTTTGGGTTGACAAAGGGATGCACCCAACTCACGCATACTGCGAATCCCAGAGCGACGCATCAGACAAAGAAATGCTTCTGCGTCACCCGGTCCCTCGTATGCAGTTGAAGGACCACCATCAATACGACTGAAGACTGCTGGGGTCAGCCCAAAACACTTTAGAAGATTTTGCGCTCGCTCGTTCTCTATCTCGAGGTTAAGCCTGGCGACCGAGGTACCCTCCACAATTGGCTCTTTCTTTGGCGCCATATCAACTATGAGGATGAATATTAAGAGTAAAGAGTTTGTCCTTATTTATACAAATTAAAATGACTCTTCACATTCCTCATTGGAAACCGCTCACTCGGGAAGATGAAGATACATTTGAAAGTTACGAAGAAGAAAATTTATTGTGGCGGTTAAAGTGTTGACCAACATTATTTTTCTCTCTTGAACATTACGCTGACTGTTGGATATCCCCGCTCTTACGCGGTTGACTGTTGCGTATCCCGAATTTTGTGCTCAACAAATCTCAACTTTTACGCTTCTGTTCAAAGTGTTTCAAATTTTGGAGACATTTGAAAACTTTGAAGGGGGTCTTGTAGGAGCGTAAAAAGTGCTTCAAAGAAAGAGTCATCTCATTCATAAGTGGCCCGCTTTACGCCTAACAGAGCGGGTAATTTCTTTACGTCCAAGACAAGGCTAATTGTATTACGCCTAAGCAGATTGACCTTTTTACGCTTGGGTATACACCGGTGATTTTACGCCAAGGACTGAGCGGCCTCTTTCACGCTGGACAAAAGCTATCAAATCTCGCATTTAATGCAGACTTTGACATGAAGATATCAATGATGACATTTACCACAGAATTCAATGGAATTTGTCTCATACAAAGACCATTGTTGTCGTTTATAGAGATCGAGCTACTTTACGCTCACTGAATGGTTTCTTTTACGCACGGGGTTTTACATAAGTCTTTACGCTCATAAAAAAACAATGTGTGCGTGAAGTCTATTTGAGCCAT
This sequence comes from Iris pallida, assembly GCA_029216955.1. Taxonomy (NCBI): domain Eukaryota; kingdom Viridiplantae; phylum Streptophyta; class Magnoliopsida; order Asparagales; family Iridaceae; genus Iris; species Iris pallida. The sequence goes on along the minus strand of JANAVB010002395.1, from coordinate 5,866,838 downwards.
TTTACGCTCAAGGTTATTCGATAACCGCTTTACGCTGGAAACCCATGACAGAGCTAGTTTACGCTCATCTTTTTACGCCCGATTCGTTCTGGCCAGTCTGGAACGTGGTGTGCCTACGTGGTCTTCATGCCACCTATTTTGAAGAACGTGTGTACATGTATCATATTCTTACTGAAATGATGGGACACGTGTCAGCACATACAGAGGATGATTCTGATCGTGGAGGGCAGTTGTTAGCGTAGAGACAGACGTTGATACTCTTTTACACACGAAAGCCCCAGTCTATAAATAGACTCATTTTTTCTCATACACACACAGAGGGAGAGACAGGAGAGAATACAGAGATCAGAGCTTCGAGATTTTGATTCTCTAGAGCATCCTTCTTCAACTTTTCTTCCAGAACAAAGTGAAGCAAAGCAGGAAAGCATTCGGCCTCGCCATCAGTGCCCAAGTGCGTCGATACCTTTCTGGTGCATTAGTTCTTCCAAATTGTTCTACTTCAAGCAGTGATCTTCATCATCATCATATGGTCCAAGGAACAAAGTGATCGTTTACGAATCAGACTTCCATAGCAATACTTTCCCAGAATCAAATTTGTACTTCTCGTACTTTTCTTCTTGTTTTTGTTTTCAAAAGTCAATTCCTCCAAGGCATTTTGTTAATCGAAACAATACTCTCCACCACGATCTGATCTAAGGATCTTAATCTTCCTATCCAACTGGTTCTCAGCCTCAGATTTATAGACCTTGAATCTGTCTAGAACTTCATCTTTGGTCCTAAGGAGATAGGTATAACAATACTTTGAATGATCATCAATAAAAGTAACAAAGTATTTCCTACCGCCTCGGGTCAAAACCCTATTGGAATCACAAACATCACTATGAATAAGTTCTAGGAGTTCAGAATCTCTATAGACAGATTTGAAAGGTAATCTAGTGTGTTTGGCTTGAACACAAATCTCACATTTGTTTTCATCGTCTATAGAAGTCTTAGGGATAAGATCTAAGTTCATCATCCTTTTGATAGATCCTAAGTTCACATGACCTAGTCTACCATTCCAAATATTTGATGATTCAACATTTGCAACAAAAGAAGGATTTGAACTTTTATTCGTAGTACTTAAAACAAAAAGTCCATCTTTCACAAATTCTTTTCCAATAAACAGATCATTCTTAGAAAAAACTACTTTATTAGCCTCCATTATAATTTTGTATCCTGAGGCTATAAGGAGGGATCCACTAACAAGATTTCTTCTGACAGACGACACATGAAGCACATCTTGAAGAGGTAGAATTTTTCCTGATGTCATTTTCAGATCTATTCTTTCTCTTCCCACAACTTGTGCCGTTGAGCCATCTCCTAGGGTCACGTCTCCTCCACCTGATTCTTGATAGGTTGAAAAATAGGAGCGATCAAATGAAACGTGAACATTAGCTCCAGAATCCAACCACCAATCATCAGAATGGAAAGACAAGTTTACTACAGGTTGAAAGCTTACAGACCTGAAGGAGCTGGAAGAACCATTCAGAATCATGTTAGCCTCTGGCTTGCCTTTTCCCTTGAAGGAGTTCTGGATAGGTTCTTTCTTCCTTTGGAAGCAGTTGATGGCTGTATGGTTGGTTCTACCACACACAAAACAAAATCTTCTTTGATCCTGAGTCTGACCAAAGTTTCTAGATTTTTGGGGTTGAGAGTTTTGGTGGTGATGGTTTTGGTTTTGGTGATTTTTGTGAGGAGGTTGAAAACTCTGCTTCTTTTTGAAGGAGTTTTTCTTGGATTTGAGATGGTTGTTTGACTTAGGTTTTTCATGGCTTTCTACAAGGTTTACCTTAGCTGTGTCATTTGACCTAGCTTTGGTCTTGGACCTATATTTCTCTTCTGTTCTAATTCTTTGTAGAGCTTGAGAGTAAGTAATAGATCCTTGTAGATGTAGAAGGTCCTTTGCCACTTTAGACCAGGAAGGAGGGAGTTTATCTATCAAGCACCCTATTTTGTGCTCAGTAGAAAAGACGGTTCCCTTGGCTTGAAGCTGCCTAAGGTGTTCTTGGAACTCATGGATTTGGTCATTGATAGGTTTGTTATCTACCATGACATATTGGTTGAATGTGGTAGAATTGAATCTATCAATTCCAACATCATCACAACCATACTCATCTTCCAAAGCATCCCAGAGTTCTTTAGCGCTTTTATACTCAAAAAATATGTCGTAGAGTGACTCCGACATAGCGCTTAAGATTCTGTGGAAGCAGTGGTAGTCAATTTCCTTAGGGGTCTTGGGTTTAGAAGAGGAGGAGGACTTGGAAACCCCTACGTCAGACCTAGTTTCATCAGAATCATTTGAGATGGGTGTAGACCCATCAATGGCAGAAATCAGACCTAAAGTGGTAAGCCAAAATTTTATCTGGCTTTGCCACCTCTTGAAATAGGTGCCATTGAATTTTGCAGGCTTTGCAGAAAAAGTCTCTTCCTTGGAAGTCATGTTTTCTAAAGTCTGTAAAATAATATTTACTCAATAAGATGATTTTAAACTAAAAATTAACAATTAAAATAATTTTAGTAATAAACCCTTAAATTTTTAGTTTTTCAAGTTTTGACAAGGTTGGCTTAGCTGTAGGGGCCGGATCCCAGCAAGCGGAGGTTAACTAGGAACTCTTAAGTACCGGTCGCTTAGACGATATTTCGCCTTGTTGACAGAAGGGCCCTTTCGGCTTGTTCCCAAACAAATCTTAACTTTTAGAACTTAAAAAATAAAGGAATCTTTTACTAAATTAATTAATTGTTTGATTTAGCCTAAATTAAAATATTGAGTAAAAAGGAACTAGTAAAATGGCTAGAAGATATGTGAATAAGGCTATTTGTGAAATGAACAGTAGAAGCAACAATATTAATATTGCTAACAGAACAAATTATGTTAAAAAGTTTAATAAAATTACTAACAAAGTAACTTTTGTATATGAGAACAAATTAGAAGCAACTTTTGTATAAAATTTGTGTTAGAACAATTTAATGTATAAACGAAGCAAAATTTTCCTAACAGAGCAAATTTTTCTAACAGAATAAATTGGTAATAGAACAAATTAATGTATAACAAAGCAAAATTTTGTAACAGAGCAAATTGCTTACAGAACTTTTGTATACTAGAATAATTTGATTTGCTAACAAAGCAAGTTTTGTATAACAAAGTAATTAGTAACAGAAGCTTTGCTATGAAACTTTGACTATTCGGCAATAAAAAAAAACTTTGACTATTCTAACAGAAGCTTTGCTTCCAAACTTGCTACCAAACTTTGTAAATTGAATATTCTAACAGTAGCTAAACTTTGGATGCTATTGAATATTCTAACAGTAGCTAAACTTTGGATGCTAACAGAATTGTAAACAGTTAACTCTTAGATTGTTGGAAAAATTCTTCAATAATACTTCGATTTAAATCTGCAAAATAAAAGAAAATTAAATTGTTACCGGCCTTCGGGAAAGTCATGCACGTAGCACTGCCCTAAGAGTTAGCTCGGGTCTATGTGCAGACTGAATCCGAACGTCCCTAGTGGTAAAATCCCCGCTCCACCGGAATCTCGTTGCCGCACACGACGTCGAGAGAATGACCCCGACTTAGCTCCGCCCAGAGCAAAAGAGGAACAATAGCAGCAGTACGATGAAGACGAGAAATTTAGAGAGTTTCGAGAAGAATATATTTCTGTGTGTCGAATGAAGGAAAAGGAGGTCAATATATATAGGTTGTAGCAAGCTTCTCCAATGGACAGAATATTAATAAGGTTTTAATTCGGATGTTAAATGACAGCAATTAAAATTGAATGTTACAAATGTGATACATTGTACCTGGACGGAATTCAAAATCCAAACGTTACTGAATTTAAAAGATTTGTAACGGTCAAAAATTTTGGAGAGGAGCAAAAAACTTTTAGGGTCTCGGCCCGAACTCCAAGTGGAAATTGGATCGGCATTCGGCGCCCGCAGATGTGGGCACGTACCCGCACCCGTTACGCGCGCCGAACCGAACCGAGCCGAGCCGGGCCAGACGGCGGCGGCGGCACGCGCGTGTGGCCCATGGAGCTCCCACACACAACTCTTAATGAAGCAAAAAGAGAAAAGGTAATATATGTACAGTAGAATGAAACCTACTGTCCGATGTGGGACTAAAGGCTAGAACTTGAGCTTTTTGCTCAGCAGCTAACAATATGTTCCAAAATAGGATCCATGCACTCCCCAAGCTTCACCGACACACGGATGGCGCTCGTCGCTCTCCGGGGTATTTTCCACATAGGTTGGAAACCTCACCCACTCCAACAAATCTTTCCCTTCACAAGTAGGTGGAGGAACTCGTCATCCCGACGATCCGCCTGCAGTACTCAAACTTCCCCCTTGGTAGAACCTTCGTGAGCATATCCGTTCCATTGTCATCAGTATGGACCTTCTCAAGCATCGCGTCCTTCTTCTCAACCACATCTCGTATCCAATGATACCGAGTCTCAATGTGCGTAGACCGACTATGAAATGTCTGGTTCTTCACAAGGTGAATGGCACTCTGGCTATCGTAAAGCAAAGTATACTGCTCTTGCTTCAACCCCATTTCCTGTAACAGCTTTTTCAACCACAGCAACTCCTTGCAAGCCTCTGTCGTCGACAAGGTAACACACTTCTGCAACTGCGACTGCCACGATACCACTCCTCCAGCAATCATCATCACATAGCCCGAAGTCGATCGTCTCGTGTCTACATCTTCAGCCATATCAGCGTCGATATACCCAACCAGCTTCGGCTCGTCACCCCCAAAAGAAAGTCTCCAATCGATAGTGCCCTAAAGGTATCGTAGAATCCACTTGACCGCACTCCAATGTACCCTTCCAGGATTTGAAAGATACCTGCTAACTGTGCCAACTGTATGAGCGATGTCTGGCCTCGTATACACCATAGCATACATAAGGCTCCCCACAGCTGAAACATATGGAACCCGCTCCATATCTTCTTTTTCGTCCTCGGTAGATGGACACTGCTCCTCAGTGAACTTAAAGTGAGCCGCAAGGGGGCAACTCACTTTCTTCGACCCGTCCATCCCGAAACGCTGAAGTATCCAGTGAATGTACTTCGTTTGGGACAAGTGAAGAAGCTTGGACTCTCTCTTTCGGCTGATCTCTATCTCAAGAATAGTCTTCGCTGCGTCCAAATTCTTCATAGAGAAGGTCGTGCCCAGTTGGCGCTTCAACTCCGCTATCCTAGTGGCATTTCGACCCACTAATAGCATGTCATTTACATAGAGCAATAAAATAATGAAATCATCATCGGCAAAATACCTCACAAATGCACAGTGATCCGACGTCGTCCGTGCATAGCCATGCTCCCCCATAAACGACTCGAACTTCCTGTACCACTGCCTCGGAGCCTGCTTCAGACCATACAAGCTCTTTCTCAACCGGCAGACCAAATGTGACTTGTCCTTCTCACAGAATCCCTCTGGCTGCTCCATGTATAACTCCTCCTCAAGATCACCGTGGAGGAATGTCGTCTTCACGTCCATCTACTCGACCTCCAAGTCAAAACTGGCTGCCAATGCTAGCACCACCCGAATAGACGACTAATTGACGACTGGCAAAAAGATCTCATCATAATCCATGCCTTTCCGCTGACCGTAGCCTTTAACTAACAACCTCGCTTTGTATCGAGGGCGAGTAGCATTATCCGTCTGCTTCACTCTAAACATCCATCGATTCTTCAAAGCCTTCTTATCCTTTGGCAATCGCACCAGCTCATAAGTGGAATTGGCGTGTAAGGAACTCATCTCCTCCTACATAGCCTCCATCCACTCCTGCCTGTGTTCATCTTCCATAGTCTCTGCAAAACTTTCGGGCTCTCCCCCGTCAGTCAATAGCACATACTCACCCGGTGAGTATCTCGTAGATGGTCGACGCTCTCTGTCGCTCCTTCTCAGTGGAGCCACTGGTACTGGCTGTATACCAACAGCCACCTCCTCTTCAGCAACCGCCTCCCCGGCATGCTCATCCTCCTGAGGGATACCCTGATGTAATCTCCGTTAATTAATTTCTTAAAATCTTCTCTTTTTATTTTATTTTGCATTTTTCAAAACTCTAAATTTCCTGAATCTCGAAAAACGTACAAATTCTAAATTTTGAGAAAACACTTTCGACCGTAATTGCTATCGGTCCTTGTTGGTTTTGGTTTATTATTTTATGCGATTTTATCCTATTGGAATTTTCTGTCCATTCCTTAAAATCAATAAGTTTTAAATATTGTTCTATATGGAGAAACGTTTATTGAATTTCGAAATTTCAAAATATATTTATTTACTAAATAAATGGTTGTTAAATATATATATATAAATAAGTAGTGAATAAATTAGTATTATTTTAGTAATTAGAAAATCTTGGCTAAATTATAATTAGCCCATTTGTTAAATTAGTGGTAACTAGTAATTAATTTATTAAATTATAGCTAATATTTATTTAGTACTAATTAATCAACAGATGGATAATGTTAGGATTAGCAGTTAGTATGTTAGTTTTCCACTATTTATTTCTAATTTCTATTATATTTTACAATTAGTTAGGTTTTTTTCCCACTCCCCTATAAATAGACACACATCCCCAAAACCCTAAATCCCTACACACATTCCTAGAAATTGTCACAGCCGCCCCCACCCTTGCTGCCTACACCCGACCAAATCCATCACCTTCCCTCGGCCATAGCCGGCTAGCCAGCACCACCTCCACCGTGTGCTCCCCATACTTCCTCACCCCGGCATAACATCTTCGACCACCACGGCTAACCAGTGGCCGTCCCCACATCACAGCCCCTGCTACCTGTAGGAACGAAATCGTGAAGCACAATACTCTAGAGGGGGGATGAATAGAGTAGGCAGCGAAAAATTGCTAATTAAAAAATGTTAGCAGCAAGATCACAGAATAATAATCACAACTAAGTAAAGTAAAGGCAGAGATAAAAAAGCAAACGCAAAGACAGCGATGTATACTGGTTTCCCTCTGTTGAGGACTAATCCATTCGGTAGAACTCTTGCTACCAGTTGAATCCACTATTGGCAAAACCGCAAGTTTTCTTACGAAGTCCTTGCAACTTCTACAACGCGAGCTTTGATACGAAGAACTCGTCCAACTTCAAAGGTGAAGAGGTATTCTTCAATCAAGCCTTCTGATTACATTCTCTCGGAAACTTCTAGACCGTACCGTACTGGCAAATCGACTAGAGGATTGTAATTGGCTTGGGATCTGAAATTTAAAGCTCAAGCAAAAACTCTTTGGAAGACTGAAAGCTTTAGATAGAGAGAAGATTGAAAGTGAATGAGTGAGTTAAAATGATCAAAATCCTTCTCTATTTATAGGAGTTCCAAAGACAGAATTCTGGCAGAATTCGGGCAGAATTCGGACAGAACTCGATGAGAAAATCTCGGTCAAATCCGCAACTGCAGGAGGACCAAGTTCCAGAGAATTCAAAAATCAAACGGCCACCAACCGAACTCTGGCCGAACTCTGGCCGAGTTCTGTCAGGGTTAGGTCAGGTTTTAAAAATTAGTTTTTGATGACTTTTGAAAACCTTTTTGAAAACCTTTTTGAAGCTTTTGTTTAAAAAAATGTTTTTCAAAACAAAGGATATTTTAAAAGTATTTTGAAAATATTTTGGAATAGCCTATTTGCCAGTACGACTCGGTATACAACGTATTCCTAGACTCAATAAAATGAAAAATACATTGCTCAAAGGAAATACAGACTCGAACAGGCAAACATAGCTTCGGTCTTGAACTGTGTAGATAGCTGTTCTTAATCATGTCCAAGAGTCCGATACATCCTGACTAGCTTCGTATATCGAGACAGAGTTTGATCAATTATTAAAATCAGGTTGAACATATGACCAATGGGCCAACAATCTCCCCCATTTTGATAATTGACAAACTATGAATGATATAACATTAAAGCTTGAAATAAAATAAAAATTGTTCATGTCCTGCATTTTCTCAAAAGAATGTTAGATTTTTATTTTTCTCCCCCGTTGTCACTTAGCAAAATAATTGCAAAAGAGTAAAAACTCCCCCGCAATCAATGCATAAATAACAAACAGTGAAGAAACACAAGAAAATACACATGATAAATGATAGTAAAGAAAATTTGAATGACATCACAGGCATGTATTTGTACCCAGGCAGTTTATAATAAACAAAGAATTATATCACAGGCAGTTTATAGTTGAAAAGCAGATAAATAAATGCTAAGTAAATAAACTGATGTGAATCATGAACCAATAAAGATGCAGATAAAGATGTTCAAATGACATCAAATAAAACAAATCCAGTACAAGTCCTCAAAAACAAAATACTGATAATAAAGTCTGAAAATAGAAAAACTTGGAATGTTGGAGCATTTCCAAGTGTACAGTAGATAATGTCTAAGTCTCAAAAAGAAACATATCACAACTCTTCCTCCTCCTCATCATCATCATCAGTATGATGACCAGCATGTCCAGAAGGACCAGCTCCAGAGGTACCCGCGCCAGAAGGGTGAGGAGGAGCGCCAGTGTAAAACTTACCAACATAACCACGAGGAGGAGCACGGTCAGAACGGTACCAATCATATGCGTTACCGGGCTGGAAGTAGGCATGAACAGCCTCATCCTTACAGCGGTAACCAGAGAAAGCTGGATCTCTAGGGATGGAACCGGCTGAATGTCCAGTCTGGGCGAAATGAAGATCAGCTAAGGAATTTGCAATCGCCTGATAACGGGTGACGTCGCGGAACTCACGTTCGCGGGCCATGTCCGTCATGGAGACGTGCAAATCTGAAAGGTACTGGTGTATGCCCTCAAAAATCATAGCATACTACTGAGGAGGTGGAGGAGGTGGAGCAGTAGCAGGAGCAGTAGGAGGAGCAGATTCAGTCATACTGCGACGAGATAACTTGAGAACCTTGGGCTCAGGGTCTTGAGCACAAGTAGATAAGTCAATGTCGAAACGCTGGAAGATGCGTCGGAGAATCATCGCATAAGAGAGATTTCTATCTCTTGCACGACAACGTCCCATCGTCTGAATAATGGTCTTAGGGGCAGAAAATGGAATCCCCTTAAGAATGTGATACATAGCAGATAATTCAAGAGACGTGACATCATCCTTCGAAGTAGACTTCGGAAGGAGAGTGGAATAAATGATACGGTGCAATTCATAATTAAACAAGTTCAGGTTGTTTGCCTTGAACTTTCCAGAGCGAACTCTATCAGGTGCACAAAGTTCAGCTTTGAAACTTGTAAGTGTCGTGCCTTCGGGGAAATCAAACTCAGTGATATCAACAAGCGGTTCTCCTTCGTTGGGAATACCAAGAATCTCCGCTAAGAGAACATCATTGAAATTGATATCTAATCCTCCAACACGTGTGCTTACATCAAAAGTGTTTAATATGATATTACAGTAAAACAGTCTAATGGCATTAGTTGCTACGGGAAAACAGAGTTTAACAAAATGCTGTAACCCTAATGCCTCAAAAAAATGGCGATGATCAGGAAATACAGTCCACTTGATGGGTACGCCTGTACATATGGATCTCATGGAGAAGTCTCCATACCACAGTAAGGCTTGGTCTAGGGTTTAAAAGTAAAACCCGTCGAACGCGCCGTCGCTAGATTGGACTGGCAAAAATAGGGAATTAGTGGGTGGATCCGAAGATGAACCTTCCTCACTTGGGTTGGTTGTCTTCTTCCTCTTAAAGGGGTTGAATCCCTTAGGTGCCATTTGAAAAATAAAGAAAATAGCATGAAATTGAACGGAGAGGAAACAAGGAGTTATACCTCCCGAGATCGGAGTATGATGTAGAGAATGAAGAACTCCGCACGAATCCAAAATTTGGATTAATTTCACCACTTGGATTAGAAGATAGAGGGTGGTGAAGAACTAGGGTTCGGGGCTCCTTCGCGGCTGCTGTTGCTAGTTATGATGTAGTTTAGAAGCAATGAGGAAAAAAGGCTCTCGGGTTCTGGTATATATAACCTGACACCCTCAACCGAACTCGGACCGAATTCGGTCCGACTTCTGGCCGAATTCGCCTAGGTTTGGTTTGAAATACTTTCTTTTTCATTAGCTCATTTTAAATATTTAATTCAAAGATTAGTAATTTTGACATTAAAATAATATAATTAATGTTATTTTATAAATTAAATTCCGTTACACAGCGACTGTTTCAGATTAGCTGTAGGAGTACTGTCCCAGCTGACGGAGGTTCACCGGGGAACTCTTAAATACCGTTTCGCTTCAACCGTAGTTGTGGTGACAGACAGACTCTTTATTGGCTTGTCTCTAACACAGTTTTTGCATATTGAAATAAAATCATAAAATAAAATCAATTAATATTATTGACGTCCAAAATTCCTAATTCTCGACGTAAATAATTGAAACGATCTTCTGCTAGAGGTTTTGTGAAAATGTCAGCTAATTGATTCTCAGTATCTATGTATACAAGGTCAATATCTCCATTTTGATGATGATCTCTAAAAAAATGATGTCGAATCTCGATATGTTTTGTACAAAAATGACATACAAGATTCTTAGTCAAATTAATAGTACTCGTGTTATCACAGAAAATGGGAATATGTGTATAAAATAAATCATAGTCTTCCAAGGTTTGTTTCATCCACAAAATCTGAGCACAACAACGTCCTGCGGCGATATACTCAGCCTCTGTTGTTGATAGGGCTACAGAATTTTGCTTTTTACTAAACCATGAGACTAAAGCTTTGCCTAAGAAATAACATGTGCCACTGGTACTTTTTCTATCAACTTTACATCCGACAAAATCTGCATCCGAATAACCAGTAAGGTCAAAGGACTTAGTTTTGGGATACCACAAGCCAACAGAAGAAGTGCCCTTAAGGTATCGAAAGATACGCTTAACTGCGCACAGATGTGATTCCTTTGGATTAGCTTGAAAACGTACACATAGGCAAACACTAAACATAATATCTGGACGACTGGCAGTTAAATAAAGTAAACTACCGATCATACCTCGATACTTACGTGTGTCGACCGGCTTGTCTTGTTCATCAATATCAAGCTTTGTTGAAGTTGCCATCGGAGTGCCAATAGGTTTAACATTGTCCAGATCGATCTTCTTTAGCAAATATTTTGTATACTTGGCTTGATTTATGAACGTCCCATTGTCAGTTTGTTTGATTTGCAGTCCGAGAAAGAATTTCAGCTCTTCCATCATGCTCATCTCAAACTCATTCTGCATACACTTAGAAAATTCTTGACACAGAGATTCATCAGTAGATCCAAATATGATATCATCTATATAGACTTGTATTAAAAGAAGCTTACCATTAAAGGACTTAATAAAAAGTGTAGTGTCAACCTTGCCTTTTAAAAAATCGTTGTCAAGTAGAAAAGAGCTTAGACGATCATACCAAGCACGAGGGGCTTGTTTCAAACCGTACAAAGCTTTCTTCAACTTGAAAACATGATCAGGGTTTTTAAAATCTGTGAAACCTGGAGGATGTGCTACAAAAACTTCTTCTTTTATAAAACCATTTAAAAATGCACTCTTGACATCCATTTGAAATAATTTGAAATTATGAAAACATGCAAATGCACATAACATGCGAATGGATTCTAATCTCGCAACTAGGGCATAAGTCTCATCGTAGTTGATACCTTCTTCCTGATTGTATCCTTGAGCTACGAGTCGAGCCTTATTACGAGTCACTAAACCATTCTCATTAAGTTTATTTCGGAATACCCAACGGGTGCCAATGACCGGACGATCAATAGGCTTGGGAACAAGTTCCCAAACTTGATTCCGTTCAAATTGGTTTAATTCCTCTTGCATAGCATCTATCCAAAAACTATCACTACATGCTTCATCAATAGTTTTGGGTTCTAGCTGTGAAAAAAATACAACACTAGAAACAATATCTCTACTGGATGTACGAGTACTTACACCTTTGGTAATGTCACCAATTACCAAATCCTTTGGATGATCAGCCGTAAATTTTAATCTTTTCGGCAGACTCTGAAGGTAGCTGGTTCCTGGATCTTCTCTAGGAGGACCAGCTAGTGCCGAGCTTGGTTGAGAATCAGCTGTTGTTGAGCTTAGTACAGTTGGATCTTCGTCATTGTCATCGATAGTCATTTGATTCAGTTCATCAAAAGTATCGTTGATTGACTCTTTGATGATCATGGTTCATTTGTTGAAGACTCTGTATCCTTTGCTCTTGGCCGCATAACCTAAAAATATACCTTCATCGGCCTTTTCGTCAAACTTTCCCAAATTGTCTTTTGTATTAAGAATAAAACATTTACAACCAAATATTCTAAAATATGAAACAGAAGGAATTCTATCAAACCATAACTCAAATGGAGTCTTCTTCGATTTGGGTCGAATTAGAACTCTATTGAGAACAAAATAAGCTGTATTGACAGCTTCAGCCCAAAAATATTTGGGTAGACTAAACTGGTTTAACATTACTCTGACCATTTCGGATAGAGTTCTGTTCTTACGTTCCACAACTCCATTTTGTTGTGGAGTCCTAGGGCAGGAGAACTCATGAACAAAACCGTATGTGTCACAAAATTGCTCAAACTCTGCATTCTCGAATTCGCCACCATGATCGCTTCTAATACGAGTGATCATGTAACCTTTTTTATTCTGAACTTTCTTGCAAAAGGCGACAAATTCGGATAATGCATCATTCTTGCGTGTCAAGAAGTATACCCACGTGTATCTAGAGAAATCATCTACAATTACAAAAGCATAAAGTTTACCTCCGAGGCTAGCAACTCTGCTAGGACCAAATAAGTCCATATGAAGTAATTGTAGAGGTCTAGTAGTACATACTGCGTTTACTGACTTGAATGTGGATCTGGTAGCTTTGTTCTTTTCACATTGGCTGCATACCGAATCCTTCTTGAATGTAATGTCCGGTAAACCGCGTACTAGCTTCTTTGTGGATAATCTTGATATTGTATCCATATTTGCATGACTGAGTCTCATGTGCCACAGATGACTCTCATCACTTTTAGCCATTAAACATCTACCTGAAATGTTAGTTTCTTCCAACAAATAGAAAACATATATGTTGTCTTCCCTGATACCTTCAAAGATAGTACTACCAGTTGAGCTATCAACTATAGTACATTTGTCTTTGCCAAAGTTGATGCCATAACCATGATCAGCTAGATGACTTACGCTGAGTAGATTATGTTTCAACTCGGTAACCAGACAGACATCCTTAATAACAGGATAGGAAGACTTACCAACATCACCGATACCAATAATATATCCTTTCAAGTTATTACCGAAGGAGACATAGCATTCCTTTTTTTTCTTCGACAGTGTTGCAAAGAGTATAGCGTCACCGGTCATATGCCGTGAACAACCGCTGTCGAGGATCCATTTACTTCTAGCATGTGAAAGGTGTTCCACCTACAAAACAGTTTGCAGATGAAACTTTTGGTACCCATTTCTTGTAGGACCCTGAAATGTTAGCCTTTGGTATCCAAGCATAAATATTTAAATCAACAAGCTTTCTGATTCTACATGCAGATGAAATATGACCAATGAGGCCACAATAATGACATTTTGCATGTCGAGTGTTGAAAGCTGAGTGGTGTGCATGGTTGGTAGCTTTAGGTTTTCTAGTATAGAAGAAAGCATACCTATAATCCTGTTTGGGCTTAACCTTTTGGGGTAAAGGTTTGATAGGGTTAGGTCTGACAGTGTTTGGCTTGGGAATGTTCCGATTTTTCGGTAAGTGACACGTGTTAGGGAAGGAAGCAGCAGTCTCAGGCTGTTTTCCTAACCTAATTTCCAATCTTTTGGAAGTGTCATACAACTTAGTATAATCAGAAGTGAGTGCTTCCATTCTGATTTGTGCACTTTGAAGACTTTTTTCTCTTTAGAAAGTTCTTCCTTGAGTTGGTCAATAACTTTGTCTTTCTCTTCAGATGACTTGGTAGTCTCATGTAATAAGAGCTTTATTGAAGAAAGCTCACCAGACTCACTAACATTATTTCTAACCTCAGCTAGTAGGTCGGTAAGTCTACCTATTTCACCTTTGTACTCTTTGAGTACCTTCTTAGAGGTCTGATACTTGTAACGCAGTTTCCTGTAATCAGTCATCAGTTCACTGAAGGCATCTCCTAATTGCTTAAAGGTGAAGTCATCATAAGTATCAACTACAGGTTCAGTAGGTACCTGATCGGATGCCATAAAGCATACGTTTGCAGCGTCTTCTGATTGTTCGTCTTCTGAGTCGTTGGCTTCACTTTCATGCCATATGCTGGTGTTGGCATATCTCCTAGATGTTGATCTCTTCAGGTTCCCTTTTTCATACATGTTGCTTTTCTTGCTTGATGATGAGTTTGTAGGACAATCTTTCTTCATGTGTCCCTTCTTCTTGCAGCCATAGCAGACAGCATCATCTTGATACCAGTTGTTACTGTTGTTTTCTTTGGCTCTCTTCTCATGTCTCATGAATCTTTTGAATTTCCTTGCTAGGAGTGCTTGATCTTCAGTATCAGATTCACTGCTGTCTGAGTCACCTTCAGCAGCTTTTCTGTGCTGAGCCTTGAAAGCGATCGTCTTCTCCTTTGGTGCAGGCTCTTCAAAATCTTGTAGCTCTAGTTCATGAGTGAGTAGCTTACCCATGAGTACTTCGAGGGACATAGTTGTGAGGTCGTTCCCTTCAATGATTGCAGTAGCCTTTGGAATCCAGTTCTTGGTAAGTGCTCGCAGGAGTTTGCGAATCTTTTCATGGTTACTGTACTCTTTGCCTAGGGAGGACAAAGGATTTACAATATCCAAGAATCTTTCGAACATCTGAGTAACTGTTTCGTTGGGCTTCATCTTGAACACCTCATACTCTTGAGTAAGTCTGCTGACTTTAGATTCTTTGACTTGAGTCATGCCTTCATGTGTGACTTCAAGTAGCTTCCACACTTCATTAGCCGTTGTGCAGATAGACACCCTGTTAAATTCAGTTCTGTCTAAAGCACAAAATAGAGCGTTAATAGCACGTGCGTCAAGACTGGCCTTTTTCTTTTTCTCCTCTGTATATCTGCTATGGGGTTTTTTAACTAAAACTCTATCAATATTTATACGAGGTGGCTTTTGATAGCCATCAATAACAATAGACCATAAATCAAAGTCAAGAGATTTCAAGAAGAAACTCATCCGTGTTTTCCAATAGGTATAGTTCGTACCATCAAACAGTGGAGGTCTGTTTGTGGCCTGGCCTTCACTTGTGAATTTCACAGTTGCCATGTGTTGTGCTGTGATCTATATAACAATTAATTAAATAAATAAATAATTGCAATGTTACCTTGCTTTACCTGTAACACCCGCTCTGATACCAATTGTAGGAACAATTGGGATCAGAATATATTACCTCTAGTTGCAGAACCTGCTCTGATACCAATTGTAGGAACGAAATCGTAAAGCACAATACTCTAGAGGAGGGGTGAATAGAGTAGGCAGCGGAATATTGCTAATTAAAAAATGTTAGCAGCAAGATCACAGAATAATAATCACAACTAAGTAAAGTAAAGACAGAGATAAGAAAGCAAACACAAAGACAACGATGTATACTGGTTTCCCTCTGTTGAGGACTAATCCAGTCGGTAGAACTCTTGCTACCAGTTGAATCCACTATTGGCAAAATCGCAAGTTTTCTTACGAAGTCCTTGCAACTTCTACAACGCGAGCTTTGATACGAAGAACTCGTCCAACTTCAAATATGAAGAGGTATTCTTCAATCAAGCCTTCTGATTACAATCTCTCAGAAACTTCTAGACCGTACCGTACTGGCAAATCGACTAGAAAATTGTAATTGGCTTGGGATCTGAAATTTAAAGCTCAAGCAAAAACTCTTTGGAAGACTGAAAGCTTTAGATAGAGAGAAGATTGAAAGTGAATGAGTGAGTTAAAATGATCGAAATCCTTCTCTATTTATAGGAGTTCCAAAGACAGAATTCTGGCAGAATTTGGGCAGAATTCGGACAGAACTCGATGAGGAAATCTCGGTCAAATCCGCAACTGCAGGAGGACCAAGTTCCAGAGAATTCAAAAATTAAACGGCCACCAACCAAACTCTGGCCGAACTCTGGCCGAGTTCTGTCACGGTTAGGTCAGGTTTTAAAAATTAGTTTTTGATGATTTTTGAAAACCTTTTTGAAAACCTTTTTGAAGCTTTTGTTTAAAAAAATGTTTTTCAAAACAAAGGATATTTTAAAAGTATTTTGAAAACATTTTGGAATAGCCTATTTGCTAGTACGACTCGGTGTACAACGTATTCCTAGACTCAATAAAATAAAAAATACATTGTCCAAAGGAAATACAGACTCGAACAGGCAAACATAGCTTCGGTCTTGAACTGTGTAGATAGCTGTTCTTGATCATGTCCAAGAGTCCGATACATCCTGACTAGCTTCGTATATCGAGACAGAGTTTGATCAATTATTAAAATCAAGTTGACCATATGACCAATGGGCCAACACCACCACCACAAGAGACAACCACCTCCATTGGTCGAACTACAACCAAAACATCCGTCCATACCGACCACCCATCTCCGCCCATTCCCCGCGGCTGCCCCGGCCACACTGGACCAACCTCCTCCACTACATTCACCACCACCACTGCCAAATCGCCATCGCCACCCCCATCTGGCCCGGCTCCGGCCACGGCAACCACCACCATTCACAGAAAGAGAGTGAGAGGGGAGGATATTACCTGTCCTTTCCGCCGTTCCGCCTTGGCTAGATCCGACGAGCCGCACACTGGCGCCTTGCTCCGCCGCGTGCCTCACTGCAGCTCGCCGTCGGCCATCTCCTGCCGGTGCTACTCCGTGCCTGAGTGAGCCATTCTCCGTCGGCGAGACCCAAACCCCAAGCCTCCGGCCTCCGCCCTGCCAGCGTTGTCCTGGCGACTCCGTACGATGCCGCCCCATCGACCCTGGTCAGCCCCGACCTCCAGACCCGCCGACAGCCGCTGCTCGCCCGCCTCGCCCTCGCCCAGGTGCTGATCGCCGACAGCGCCCAACTTTGACCGCCGGGTTCGGCCACTTCCGCCGGAGCCCAAGGCCGAGCCGCCTCCACTTCCTCCCCCTGGTGAGCACCTTCCTCTCGAGCTTCCCCTTTCTTGGTTACTGATTAAATTTGAGAGCTTGGGATTGGTGATTCAGCAGTGACCCCTTTGACCCCCTTTTTATTAAGGATTTCTTTGGTTGCTAGCTTGACCCCTTCTGTTCATCATTAATTCGTTTAATTAATGTACTTAATGGTAATTAAATGTTTTCTTTTGAGTATTTAGGTCTTTCACTATGACATTCATTTAAGGGGTTTAATTATACTTGTTATGTATTGCAGGGAGTCAGCAGTGACCCCTTGACCTTGTTAAACCAGGAAATTGATTTGGGGTTTATAATCATTATTTTGGGAAATCTATATGCGAATATATGATAATATTCTTGAAAGTTATTGTGGATTTCGAACTGGTCTATGTTATTTTTGGGTTTTAATACTAAAATGATTCTCCGGATTAGCCAAATGGTTTATAGAATTTCTAGACATTATGGAGGATTTCAATTTAGTTAATTATTCATTTATTGATATCTTCCTGAAGAGTAAGTTTTACTAATATAATTATAAATATATTGATACTAGAATGTTTTCCCTTATTATCAACCGATATCAAATATCTCGATTAATATAATATCTATTTTTCCTAAATTATTATAAATGATTTTTGGACAGTCTTGTAAAGTTAATCTTTTTCCCTAAATTCAATGTGACGATTTGAGTTCTAGCACTAGAATGAATTTTCCTATATTTTGATGATATAAATGGTTTTCAATAAATGCGAAATTGGTTACGTTCTTCCTTCTAAATTCTTTTATCACGACTATTAAAGTTGTTTCATATTTCTTGATTTGATTATCGAACCAAGCTCTGATTTTAGACTTTTATATACCAAACTAGGCTATTTGGATTATTCTGGACTCATTGGGATTGCCCGTGTCATCGTTTGGGACCATCTGTGGAGCATAACATTGTACCTATCTCGTGTCGATAAGTTCGTGTCGTGCACGTCGACTCCAACCAAATCGAGGCGAGTACATTCTCTGACCGTTTCATACTTGATATGATTTACATTTACGCTCTAGATTACTTTACTTGATGCTGTCACGTTGTTAACACGGATTGGCACTATATGGATCCCTTCATGAGATGTTATCTCCCTCGGGAGCATCGGTTACTGTCACTCCCCGTTTTCGGAATGCATATTTTTATACGTATACCGCTTGCCCGAATTTATTTAGTATCTGTCATACATTTATTTTGTATTTAATTCTTTTAATTTTATGCTAATTATTTTTCTGTATTTTATTTTCTGCTTTTTTTTGGCTCTTGATTCATTTCGGTTCATGGTGAGCCAACTTGGTTTGGCTTTACATGGAAAGGAATGGGTGGCTAGGATTTGATGGAGTAGGATGGATGGTGGAGATGCACTTGACCTTGATATAAAACTTCTTCTTTCATTCTCTCTCTTCATTCATTCACATTTACTCCCCCACCAAACCCTAACCCACCTGTGAGAGGCAAGTACATCTTGCACACCATGAGGGATTTCATGCATCTCTATTTATTTTTAGTCTATGTTGTTCATCTTCTCTTCCTCTACAAGTTTAGGTCTTGGAGTTCTTGATGTCCATGGATGGTTGGGTGTATATCTAAGTTTTAAGTTTTAGTTTTTCGTATGGATTTTATGGTTTTGATCTATCAAACTCTGTTGTTTTCGAAAATAAGTGATTCCATGTTGTAGAGAATTTAATTCTACTAAAGTTTGGCTTTTGAAAAGTTAGATTCCGATTTATTTTGAGAAAGTTATGGCCAAAACAATTTTGGTCAAACTTCTATGTTCATCTGCAGCATGAGGCACATGTCGCAGTTGAGCCGCATAGATGTCGCGAATGGGCCGCATGAGACACATGTCGCAGTTGAGCCGCATAGATGTCGCGAATGGGCCGCATGAGGCACATGTCGCAGTTGAGCCGCATAGATGTCGCGAATGGGCCGCATGAGGCACATGTCGTAGTTGAGCCGCATAAATATCGCGGTTGGGCCGCATAGGCCGCATGTCGCAGTAGGCCGCATATGGTGTCGCAATTGGGCCGCATAGGCCGCATGTCGCAGTTGAGCCGCATATGGTGTCGCAGTTGGGCCGCATATGCCGCATGAGCCGCATGTCGGAGTTAGTCCGCATGCATGTCGCAGAATAGGCCGCATAATGCCTATTTTGGTTGTTTCTGACTGTTATATGTCCTATTTTGACTGAATTATGGCTAGAATTTCTTCTAGCTCCCAACATGAAAGTTGTAGATCTTTTCCTTGGCTTCAAGAATATGTTTCCAACTATTTTATGCTAGTTATAGACTTGGCCATGCTTAATACTAGTTTGACTTTCATGCCTTGTCACGAAGTAACCTCGACTGTTACTTCGACTAATAATTGATCATGCGTTCCTAGTTCGAACTAAGAGACTGGCTAGTCGTCTTATTGAATTGAATGAATGAGACACGTTCATATTAATTATGAACTATTGTAATCGACTGGCTGATCCCGAATATTGACATACAGGCACATGCAGGCTTCAATTTATTTATTTATTTATTTATTTTACAAAAGCAGTATGTGTACTTTATGGTCAAGACATGATTACTCCGTGGTTAGTTTTTATTGTTGCATTACGCTATGTAAGACCTGCAACCTAACCGTACTGGTATCGTTGTAGAGTTGTGCATATCGTACCCCGTACGAAAGTACTCATTTGAATGACCATGACCCACGGCATGGGATTTCCCTTAACGTAGAGACTATTAAGTTAAATAAAATAATGATTGCATGGAGAGAATGGATTCTCGAGTTCTTACATGGCAGTCCTCTTGGGACTAGTAGTGCCCGACAGGCCGGTTGGTCCCCACAGATACTGCAAATCTGCCACACGGGCAGGGAGCGGTATCTGGTTATATTATCTATTGTATATTGTATATTGATGACGGGCGTCCTGCTGGGACTCGTCTAATTCATGACTGGCGCAATTGATTGACTGGGTAAACTAGCCTTGCTTGCACATAGTAAGAACTGAGGAATCCCTATTGCATAATTCCAGGATAACTTGGAACTCACAGTAGCAAGCCGTAGTAGTTGAATGGCCGTTTAAATTAATTTGTTTGTGTACTGTATCTTCTCTGTTACCTAGCCGAGATGATCAGAATGTCAGGACATGACGTGCCAACTTCTGTCCTTGTTTGGTTGGGAGGTTGGTTCGAAGTGTCGTGATACTATGTGAATCCCAGTAGAAAGTAGAGATCTATTTATCATATTTTCTCATTACTGGTTTTAATCCCTCATATCGTGCTTCCTTGCGGTACTTGCTGTTAGAGGTCTAACCTCTCTGGTTTTGCATGGCCAGATTTAGAGCCGGTCCCCGAGGATCCAGCTTACTTCTACCTCCACGATGGTCAACACTAGAGGGATGATCGCAGGAGGGCTCGAGTGGGTTTTCTTACTTCCCCGCTCGTTTTGTTAAATACTTTATACTTTGCCGTTTGGCACCGACATGTTAGTCGGATTGTCTTGTACTACTTTTGCATAATTATAACTAAGTCAGGCTGCAGCTGATAACAATTGTGTATACTTACTACATCATCTGGCTGTGTTTCGTAAAGCCAGATATCAAGAATATTTTGACTGAGCGTTTGGGACGCCTTACTGCTTTATCTCACATGTTCTCTATTTCTGTTTCTTGTTTGAATGATTGAGACAATAGATGGGAAGTGACCTAGTGAGACTTTTATGTAGTATGCACCCCCTCGTCTTATTAGACAGCATTGATCGTATTATATGGTATTCATCTACCCGTAATACGTAGCTGGCTGAGTCATTCCTCCGCTCTCCAGTATTCTGGTTCTGGGGCGTGACAAGGTTTAAGTGGTGGCCCATGCAGGTCTGATTTCATATTTGTGGGGTGTTTTAATAGGATGTCTCAATCACATATGTTCCCCCTTGATCTCATAAATTCGTTGATTTCCAACTCCAACTTGACATTCCAGTATCTCTTGACTTCGTTGATCCTTCATGTCCGGTCGTTTGATTGTTCTCTTGTCCCTTTTCTTAGGGGCACTTCGTCCGTACCTGTCAGAGCTGGACAGCAACAACATGGACAGCATGGACAATGTGACCAGGTTGGTCAGCCACAAGGGCCAGTACTACCTCCAGAGGCTATCCAGGAAGAAGTAATAGTAGAAGCAGCAGCTGGATCGCAGTATCCAGAGGTTCCACCACCACCAACAGTTCCACCTACCCCCGTGGAAGTGGACACACCGGCCCTTCTGGAGATCATGAGAGGGATGATGGCTACTCAACAACACCAGATGTTAGCCCAGCAGCGCATGTATGCTCAGTTGCAGGAGCAGAATGTACTACTCAACCAAGGATTGCAGACGGCATTGGAAAGAGGGGCGAGGCACGATTCAGGAACATCAACCAGATTTTGTAAGTACAACCCCCGCCGTTTCGAGGGCACGGAGGATGCCATCTCAGCAGATGCATGGCTTAAGGATATTGAGGCTATTCTGACAGCCGCTAAGGTGCCGGCAGAAGAACGTGTGGATCAGGTGAAGTTGTTACTTCAGGATCTCGTACGTGATTGGTGGGAATCCGAGGAAGTAGTTATCAGACGTCCCGTTGCTTGGGACGATTTTACAGCAAGATTCAAGATGAAGTACTATGGAGTTGTGGCGCAGTTTGAGCTACAACAGAAGTTTATCAACCTCAAGCAGGCCGGCAATACGGTAGATGCTTATACAGCGGAGTTCTGCAGATTGAGTAGGTTTGCCCCAGAGATGGTATCAACAGAGCGCCAGAGGGCGATGAGGTTCCAGCAAGGGTTTCATCTTGAGCTCTTGCAATTGATAGAGGGGCACAATTATCAGACTTTTGACGAAGTATTGACGGCAACCCGAAGGCATGAGATCACCATTCAGAGGATCACGGCAAGGACCGGGGGTCAAAAGATATCCCACAGTCAGATTGAAGGAGGAGGGGGAGCAGCGCCCCGAGTTACACCGTCTCCTGGCATTCGCATCCATGATGTGGCGATGCGAGGGCCAGCACCACCCAGGCAGCAGCAGCAACAGAAGAAGAACCAGCAACCCCCAGTGGGCTGTACTTATTGTGGAAAGATAGGGCACACTAGAGATGTGTGTTGGGCATTGAACGGACTATGTTTGATATGTAGAAATCCAGATCATCGGGTTACCACATGTCCCATGAATTTAAGGTCAGGAGGACCAGTACAACAATTTCCTGCTCTGCCAGCACCAGGGGCAGGACAGTATCGAGGACCAGCAGTGGCAGTGAGACCATTGGCCCAGCATCCACTGATGCCGCAGGCTCAGATGTTTCGGCAGTAGGGACCGCCGATGCAGCAACACCAGCATAGACCACCCCAACATCATCAAGGAAGGGGCCAGCAGCAGCACCAGGCTAGGCCGCAGCATGGGAACCAACAAGGAGGTCAAGGGCAGGCATTTACTCTGTCCTTGGAAGAGGCATTAGCATCGGAAGATGTTGTGGAAGGTAACATTCTCGTCGCCTCATATCCCGCAGTAGCATTATTTGATTCGGGAGCATCACACTCATTTATATCTGCACAATTTGCGACACGGCTAGGAATGGAGTTCGAGGCATTGCCAGGGAGGTTGAATATACTCACTGGTAATGGGCTCGTAGGAGTTAGTAGATTTATTCTAGCATGTAGTTTTGTAGTTTGCGGGCATTCCTTACCTGCCCAGTTGATAGAATTTCCTGTTGGAAATTTCGACGTTATCTTAGGCATGGACTGGCTGAAAGATAGTCATGCGACAATAGATTGTCGTAGTGGGAGTGTATCCCAGGCATTGAGAGATTCACCTTAGTCAGATCAGAGGCAACTCAGCAAGAGCAGGGAGTAATAACAGCAATGGAAGAAGTTCAAGTTCCGAATGTAGTTGAAGAGTTTCTGGATGTATTTCCTGAAGAACTTCCAGGTCTACCACCGGTTAGGGATATTGAGTTCAGTATAGAATTGGCACCTGGAACTAAACCGATATCAGATCGAGTTTACAGAATGGCGGATTCAGAGCAGGCCAAGGTATATCAGCACATAGAGGAACTGAAGGAGAAGAAGTTCATCCAAGCTAGCATATCACCGTGGGCAGCACCAGTGGTACTTGTGGGGAAGAAGGATGGGTCATCCAGATTGTGCATTGACTACAGGAAGCTTAACGCGGCGACAGTAAAGAACAAGTACCCACTACCCAGGATCGACGACTTATTTGATCAATTGAGCAGAGCTAGAGTTTTCTCTAAGATAGATCTTCGTTCAGGGTACCATCAGGTGAGGGTTCGGAAGGAGGATATTCTCAAGACAGCATTCAGGTCGAAGTATGGGCATTATGAATTCTTGGTAATGTCATTTGGTTTGACCAATGCTCCAGCAATATTTATGGACTTGATGAACCGTATTTTTATGCCATACCTAGATCAGTTTGTCGTGGTATTTCTCGACGACATTCCTGTGTACTCTGCCAGTGAAGAGGAGCATGAAGACCACCTCAGGACAGTGTTGCAGGTTCTGAAGGAGAACCAGTTGTATGCCAAGCTCAGCAAGTGTGAGTTCTGGACAGATCATATTTCATTTTTGGGTCATATCATATCTGGAGCTGGAGTAGCAGTAGATCCCAAGAAGGTAGAAACAGTAGAGAGCTGGCCAGTACCCAAGACCGTAGCTGATGTACGGAGTTTCTTGGGATTGGCAGGATATTACAGAAGATTCGTATCAAATTTTGTAAGACTTTCAGCACCCATGACCCGCTTGACACGGAAGGATGTGCCATTCGTCTGGTCGACAGAGTGCCAGGCATCATTTGAGACCTTGAAGCAGAAGTTGATATCAGCGCCTATTCTTACATTGCCAGTTGGACCCGGAGGTTTTATAGTATATTGTGATGCGTCAGGTAAAGGACTTGGATGTGTCCTCATACAGCATGGGAAGGTGATAGCGTATGCATCTAGGCAGCTTCGGGACCACGAAAAGAATTACCCAACTCATGACTTGGAGTTGGCGGCAGTAGTATTTACTTTGAAGCTATAGAGGCATTACTTATATGGTGATCGAGTGAATATGTACACGGACCATAAAAGTCTGAAGTATATCTTTACTCAGAAGGAGCTGAACATGAGGCAGAGAAGATGGTTGGAGTTGATCAAGGATTACGACGTGGAGCTTCAGTATCATCCCGGCAAGGCTAATGTGGTAGCAGACGCTCTTAGCAGGAGAGGCAGCGCCTTTATGTTGACAACACAGAGGCATATCTTAGAAGACCTTCAGGAGATGGGCATCGAGGTTATATTTCCTAGTGATGTAGGAATTCTGGCAAGTCTACGAGTTCAATCCGACTTGGTAGACAGGATCAAGGCAGCTCAGGCACAGGACCCAAGGATTCAGAAGCTTAGAGTAGAATGTGAGTCAGGACTCAGGAAGGAAATGAGAATTAACGAAGATGGTACGCTTAGGTTTGGATCACGCCTATGTGTGCCTAGTGGAGATATCAGACAGGAGGTTATGACAGAAGCTCACAGTTCTCAATATTCTATACACCCTGGAGGGACCAAGATGTACCAAGATATCAAGCAGCACTTCTGGTGGAACAGGATGAAGAGGGAGATAGCTAGATTCGTTTTCCGTTGCTTGGTATGTCAGCAAGTGAAGGCAGAACAGCAGAGGCCAGCTGGATTATTACAGCCACTTCCTATCCCGGAATAGAAGTGGGAGCACATCACAATGGACTTTGTGACCGGTTTACCGAGAACATCAAGTGGTAAGGATGCTATTTGGGTGATAGTGGACCGGCTTACAAAGGTAGCACACTTTCTTCCTTTCAGAGTAGGGCAATCTACAGAAAAGTTGGCAGAGTTGTATATGCAACAGATAGTCAGGCAGCATGGAGTCCCTATCAGTATTGTGTCAGATAGAGATACCCGTTTTACATCACATTTCTGGAAGAGCTTACATCATAGTCTGGGCACCAAGTTAAGATTTAGCACGGCTTACCATCCACAGACGGACGGGCAATCAGAAAGAACAATTCAGACTTTAGAAATATGTTGCGAGCTTGCACCCTAGATTTTGGAGGATCTTGGAAGAGCCACCTGCACTTAGTTGAGTTTTCATACAACAACAGTTATCAAGCCAGTATCCAGATGGCGTCATTCGAAGCTCTATATGATAAGAAGTATAGATCGCCACTAGCATGGGATAATATCGGGGAGAGGAAGATGTTAGGCCCGGAAATGATTGTTCAGACAGTTGAATTGGTCAAGGGAATTAGAGAGCGACTTCGAGTTGCACAGGACCGGCATCGTCATTGGGCGGACCAGCATCATAGACCGCTAGAGTTTTCTGTTGGGGACCATGTGTTCTTGCTGATCTTACCTACCCGTGGGGTCATTAGATTTGGCGTTCGCGGGAAGTTGAGTCCGCGATACGTAGGACCATTCGTTATCCTTGATAGGGTAGGTGATGTTGCTTATCGTTTATCCCTTCCACCTTCGTTACGAGAGGTGCATGGCGTGTTTCATGTATCTCAATTGCGGAGGTATGTATCAGACCCCAGCCATATCCTTGATCATTCTGAGTTGGTTATTGGTACCAACTTGTCTTACGAGGAGCAGCCGGTGTCCATTTTGGACCGGAGAGAGAAGATACTCAAGAACCGAACAATTAGCCTTGTCCGGGTTGCTTGGGGTCATCACTCATTAGGAAAGTCAACGTGGGAACATGAGGATGATATCCGATCACGGTATCCACATCTGTTTGACTCATAAGGTATATTTCTTCCCGTGTACCTTGATTGCCTTAACCCCTCATGCTTGTCACCTCATAGATAGAACTACTTGATATCGTAGATTGTTAATATAGATATGTTATCTGCTAGTTAAACATTGAAGAATGATTGCTTGCTCAAGTTTCTTGTACCTAGATCAGCTCGATTTTTCCTATCCTGCTTGGATTTAAAATTTCGAGGACGGAATTTATCTAAGGTGGGTAGAGATGTCACTCCCTGTTTCCGGAATGCATATTTTTACACGTATACCGCTTGTCCGAATTTATTTAGTATCTGTCATGCATTTATTTTGTATTTAATTTTTTTAATTTCATGCTAATTATTTTTTTGTATTTTATTTTCTGCTTTTTCTTGGCTCTTGATTCATTTCGGTTCATGGTGAGCCAACTTAGTTTGGCTTTACATGGAAAGGAATGGGTGGCTAGGATTTGATGGAGTAGGATGGATGGTGGAGATGCACTTGACCTTGATATAAAACTTCTTCTTTCATTCTCTCTCTTCATTCATTCACATTTACTCCCCCACCAAATCCTAACCCACCCATGAGAGGCAAGTACATCTTACACACCATAAGGGATTTTATGCATCCCTATTTATTTTTAGTCTATGTTGTTCATCTTCTCTTCCTCTACAAGTTTAGGTCTTGGAGTTCTTGATTTCCATGGATGGTTGGGTGTAGATCTAAGTTTTAAGTTTTAGTTTTTCGTATAGATTTTATGGTTTTGATATATCAAACTCTGTTGTTTTCGAAAATAAGTGGTTTCATGTTGTAGAGAATTTAATTCTACTAAAGTTTGGCTTTTGAAAAGTTAGATTCCGATTTATTTTGAGAAAGTTATGGCCAAAATAATTTTGGTCAAACTTCTATGTTCATCCGCAGCATGAGGCACATGTCGCAGTTGAGCCGCATAGATGTCGCAAATGGGCCGTATGAGGCACATGTCACAGTTGAGCCGCATAGATGTCGCGAATGGGCCGCATGAGGCACATGTCGAAGTTGAGCCGCATAGATATCGCGAATGGGCCGCATGAGGCACATGTCGCAGTTGAGCCGCATAGATGTCGCAAATGGGCCGCATGAGGCACATGTCGCACTTGAGCCGCATAGATGTCGCGGTTGAACCGCATAGGCCGCATGTCACAGTAGGCCGCATATGGTGTCGCAGTTGGGCCGCATAGGCCGCATGTCGCAGTAGGCCGCATATGGTGTCGCAGTTGGGCCGCATAGGCCGTATGTCGCAGTTGAGCCGTATATGGTGTCGCAGTTGGGCCGCATATGCCGCATGAGCCGCATGTCGCAGTTAGTCCGCATGCATGTCGCAGAATAGGCCGCATAATGCCTATTTTGGTTGTTTCTGACTGTTATATGTCCTATTTTGACTGAATTATGGCTAGAATTTCTTCTAGCTCCCAACATGAAAGTTGTAGATCTTTTCCTTGGCTTCAAGAATATGTTCCCAACTATTTTATGCTAGTTATAGACTTGACCATGCTTAATACTAGTTTGACTTTTATGCCTTGTCACGAAGTGACCCCGACTGTTACTTCGACTAATAATTGATCATGCGTTCCTAGTTGGAACTAAGAGACTGGCTAGTCGTCTTATTGAATTGAATGAATGAGACACGTTCATATTAATTATAAACTATTATAATCGACTGGCTGATCCCGAATATTGACATACATGCACATGCAGGCTTCAATTTATTTATTTATTTATTTATTTATTTTACAAAAGCGGCATGTGTACTTTATGGTCAAGGCATGATTACTCTGTGGTTAGTTTTGATTGTTGCATTACGTTATGTAAGACCTGCAACCTAACCGCACTAGTATCGTTGTAGAGTTGTACATATCATATCCTGTACGAAAGTACTCATTTGAATGACCATGACCCACGGCATGGGATTTCCCTTAACGTAGAGACTATTAAGTTAAATAAAATAATGATTGCATGGAGAGAATGGATTCCCGAGTTCTTATATGGCAGCCCTCTTGGGACTAGTAGTGCCCGACAGGCCGGTTGGTCCCCACAGATACTGCAAATCTGCCACACGGGCAGGGAGCGATATCTGGTTATATTATCTATTGTATATTGTATATTGATGACGGGCGTCCTGCTGGGACTCGTCTAATTCATGATTGGCGCAATTGATTGACTAGGTAAACTAGCCTTGCTTGCACATAGTAAGAACTGAGGAATTCCTATTGCATAATTCCAGGATAACTTGGAACTCACAGTAGCAAGCCGTAGTAGTTGAATGGCTGTTTAAATTAATTTGTTTGTGTACTGTATCTCCTCTGTTACCTAGCCGAGATGATCAGAATGTCAGGACATGACGTGCCAACTTCTGTCCTTGTTTGGTTGGGAGGTTGGTTCGAAGTGTCGTGATACTATGTGAATCCCAGTAGAAAGCAGAGATCTATTTATCATATTTTCTCATTACTGGTTTTAATCCCTCATATCGTGCTTTCTTGCGATACTTGCTGTTAGAGGTCTAACCTCTCTGGTTTTGCATGGTCAGATTTAGAGCCGATCTCCGAGGATCCAGCTTACTTCTACCTCCACGATGGTCAACACTAGAGGGATGATCGCAGGAGGGCTCGAGTGGGTTTTCTTACTTCCCCGCTCGTTTTGTTAAATACTTTATACTTTGCCGTTTGGCACCGACATGTTAGTCGGATTGTCTTGTACCTACTTTTGCATAATTGTAACTAAGTCAGGCTGCAGCTGACAACAATTGTGTATACTTACTACATCATCTGGCTGTGTTTCGTAAAGCCAGATATCAAAAACATTTTGACTGAGCGTTTGGGACGCCTTACTGCTTTATCTCACATGTTCTCTATTTCTGTTTCTTGTTTGAATGATTGAGACAATAGATGGAAAGTGACCATAGTGAGACTTTTATGTAGTATGCACCCCCTCGTCTTATTAGACAGCATTGATCGTATTATACGGTATTCATCTACCCGTAATACGTAGCTGGCTGAGTCATTCCCCCGCTCTCCAGTATTCTGGTTCTGGGGCGTGACAGTTACATCATGTCATGTGCGTTACACTTTCATCATGTATTCTTGTGCTTTCACCATTCATGTGCACTCTCGTGATTTATGTACTCTCATGTTCACGGAGCCCCCATGTTTACATTCATGTGCACCCATTTATGGGCCCCCATGTGATATCATGTGCAATAACATAACCTGTCTGGATCCTTGTGTATTGATTGGGGTACGGGAGAGTATAAATAGTTATGTGGACAATTTTTAAAGTAGTGTAGTCATGTGCAAACTCTCATGTTTATTATCAAGCCGTTCATATGTCTAGCTTGTACTCTAAATCACTAGTTTACTGTAGCTCTTTACTTATAGTAGATATTTCATTACAGTCTTCTCTTTTACTCATGTATATTTTTAGCGTTTCATGTATCTTACTCTATTGCATATTTATATATTCTGTCACATTATGAACTGCGTGAGATGTACTGTGCTCGCTCCTGTCCTGACTGGACCTGTTGATAAATTTTACAGATAGCTTGGAGGTTACCTGATAGCCTAGAGGAGACACAGTAGAGGTTAGAGTAGATAGCTAGAGTTTTTCTTATTTTATTTTCATTTGTCTTGAGTTGTATTTACTTTATGGATTACTGTATTTGAGATTTGAGAGATTTTTTCCGGATTGGTGATATCTTAGACACTTAGACTTCTATCTGCTGTATCTCTTTGTGGATTTCAGTTTTATCTATCTTTTTATCGTATTCTACCTTAGATGTGATTGAGATTGTATTTGCTATGTCACCTCCATTCGGAGTGTATATACTGTACAGGTACCTTATATATTGTTAGATGATTGACCTAGGATAACGTTCTACCGCCGACACTGTGGCGTAGGCTGGACGTACCCACTTCTCGTACCCTTACTCTAGGGTGCGGGTCGTGACACATTTTTAGTGGTCGCCCATGCAGGTCGAGTTTATGTAGTGGTATTAGAACTAGAGTATCACTACAGCCTGCAGTAGGATTAGGATATATTTTTGAAGGTACTCAATCACAGTTAGGATTCCTTGAGAGATTCCTGGGATGACCCTTGAGAATTTCATTATAAAATATCTCAAAATTGATTTTAACAGTTTATATTTACCTTCTTGGTTTGTTAATGAATTTGATTTTGGTATCCATTGTTGATTTAAAAAATTTCTGTCAAGATGATATTATATGGGCTAGGTCATCTCAGTTATGGAATCTAGTCTTCTACAGTCACATTAGCCAGCATGGTGAGGACATATAGTCTGATTTTGGATATATTTCGCGGGTGTGGGAATTTAAGGTTTTCGCAACCAAGCTAGCGGCATCGCGAAAGTTTTAAATATCATGATTCTAGAGGTATGTGCCTTAGTCGAGGACTCTGTGATTATTGTAACCTTGCTTACTAGTATGACGAGGATTTAGAGTACCATGATTTTGGATAGACGCATATGATTATCAGATTGTATGCTAAATATTTTTGAATATGTTTTCTCTACTTTTGTTTCATTCTTTTAAAAAAAATTTAATTATTGTTTGTTTTGTTTGGTTTTGCTTCTCATTATTTAACTTAAGAATAGGAGTAGGAGTAGCTTTAGTTGTTATTATAAACCTTTGTGTAACTTCTTGCTATAAATTTCTTCATAATACAATGAATCGATAATTTTTGCTAGACCTTATCTTGGATTTGATATTATAGTTCTGGTTTCAAAATGGTTCCTTCTTTTAAACAGATAAGCAGAACAGATTCTATTATCATTCTCTTCCTGCCAATATTTTATTCCATCATTCTTTGTCTGATATAATTGTCCTGATTACATCAATTCTCTGTCTCGTATCTAATTATGTCATCTATACTTTGAAACCCTTGAATCTTCATATCATTTTACCTGAGAAATATTGAGGAAGCGACGTAAATCTAGTTCGAAAATGACGTAATTGGTTATCATATGATGATTTTGTATGAATCAAAATGCTGGTTGTCAAATATGAAAAATTTGAGATGTAGATGTGGTAAAGGTTTACAATGGAATCGAGAGATAAATGTTATCAATTTAGAAACAATCACAAAAAATTTGGTTATGAATAATTCATGGATGTATTTCAAAAACTAATGAGGATATTCAAGGTCAACCTAGTTTTGAGAACTTAGAAAATCTTGGTTATTGATTCTTGGGAACTTTTACTCTAAGGCTATGTAGAAATTTAGTAATAGAAAAGAGAATTTAATTGTATTCAATGATTATACGAAATTGAACTAGATATTGTAAGAGGTTGACTAGAGACAGAGAGAACACAAGGATTTTAAGTTATAGGAATTATTTTTAGATGATTGGGGGAAAATTGTAGAATTCAAAAATGATAATATTTGAAGGTGAACGTTGAAGAAAATATGAAGGTTGATTTATAAATAAAAATAAATTTTGTATGACATAGTGGTATTAGAGTTGAGTAAATACGAGACTTGATTTAAACAAGTTCAAGGACTTCATAAACTGGATTTAGAGGTTTCGGATCTAATTTAGGACGAGGTAAAATTTTTTTTTTTTTGGAAATTTGATTAAATGAATAAGTAGGGGTGAGCATTATTCGGTTTTGAACCGAAAACCGAACCGAACCGAACCGAATAAGAGATTCGGTTCGGTTTTAAAAAAAAATAGGTTCGGTTTCGGTTTTGAAAATACTAAATTTTCTTATTCGGTTTCGGTTTTGGTTTTGGGTTTCGGTTTCGGTCCAAAACCGAATAAGAAATTTTAGTTTATATATATATATATATATATATATATATATATATATATATATATATATATATATATATATGTATATATATATAAAAAAATATTAATTATAGGTATATACTATAGGTATATATATATAGGTATATACTATAGGTATATAATAAATATATCTAGGTATATTTAGTTATTATATATATTAACAAAAAAAAACACAAATAAACCCAAAAACCGAATAAACCGAACCGATTTAATTCGGTTCGGTTCGGTTCGATTATTGACCAATTCGGTTCGGTTTCGGTTTTGCTTATTCGGTTTCGGTCCAATTCGATTTTCGGTTATTCGGTTCGGTTGGAACTGAATAAACCGAATACTCACCCCTATGAATAAGTGTTGATACCTAAATAAGAGGGGTATACTTCATGGAAAATATTTTAGAAATTTGGAATTTTGTCTATGGTAATCATGGTAAAGGCTTAGATGACTGAAGGTTATAAAATCTTGGTGGTAGGCATATAAAGGTTGAATTTTTATATCAGAACTTGTGAGATGAAGATGCAATTGGCAAATTATGACCAGATGAACTTAATGAAATCAGAGCCAGATGATTAACTTGACTTTCCTACGAAATCTTGTCTCTTGTTTTCCTATCAAAAGGAGGAATTTGACTTATTCCATATATTTGAATCACCCTTTAAAGGTTTTCAATATCATTGAATCCTAGCTCCCTTAACCACGACCAATCGACTTTGATCATCTTTTCTTATCATATTAATATCTTTGGTTGTACTCGATTGAATTAAATTTAATTGTGACCTGAATCTCCATCCTTGTATGCTCGTGCTCAGACTTCGATGAACTTGTCCTCCATATTGTCCAATCTTGATTACCCAGAATTGATCAACTTAGATCGTATCGAGAATAAAATTTCTTAATATTTATTGTGATTGGGATTCAATGCTATTGACATTCGTTCTTTAAATTTTTGATTTGATTTTTATTTTTCTTGAATAGTACCCCTTATCGTACCAATAGTCTCGATCCTTGACTGTACTCAATTGATTTAAAATTCAATCGTGACCTGGATCTCTATCAATATGTTTTTCGTGCTCAAAAATCTCAATTTCATTCTTTTCGAACCTAAATTCAAATATTGATTAGCCCTATTCTTCATCGTGTCAATATTTTAATTTTGATCGAAATCAAACATCGATACCAATATCACTCGTGCATAAAACTCTGATTTATTCTTAAAAATGATTAAA
Organism: Iris pallida; assembly: GCA_029216955.1. Taxonomy (NCBI): domain Eukaryota; kingdom Viridiplantae; phylum Streptophyta; class Magnoliopsida; order Asparagales; family Iridaceae; genus Iris; species Iris pallida. The sequence goes on along the minus strand of JANAVB010002395.1, from coordinate 5,833,846 downwards.
TTCTGTTCCAATCGCGTTTAAGCTTCGTACTATTCTTGATCGTATCGAAATTTGATGTTGGGTTATGCCTAGGCTACTACCATACTCTTCATCATATCTAAATACTATTTGACCAAGGTTAGACTGACTTTATCTTCGATCGTGTCGAACTAACGATTATGATCATGTTCGGACTTTAACACTGGTACCCAAACTCTTTTTTGACCATGATTTACTTTCTGATTATATCTGAACTCCTTGTGATTAGTCATGCCTATATGACCTGGCATGACTAAACGACTATGAATCCCATGGTCGTGATTCTAACGATCATGACTATACGTACCAATTTTGCCTCTGGATCGTGCTGGAAATTTTGTCCTTGATCACGACTACCCGATTTGATTATGAACTTGTCATAAATTGAGTGATCATATCAGAAATAAATTTTCCATTGTGCCTAAAACAACCTTGATACCCTGTCACAACTATATGATTGGTTAGTCGTGCCGGAATCTAGACTTTGGTTATATCTGAACCAATTTCTGCTCCTGCCATAAATTCGATTCTATAGATACCGTGCTTAGGGTTCCATTCCTAAAGTATACCCAAGTTTTGGTTTTGTAGTCAAATCTTGAATCATGCCAAAACCTAGATTAATTCTAAATTTTAAATCACGTTCGAACTCAGATCCTATTTCGTGACCTAATTCATCATGCTCATTAGACTTTCGATCATGACAAAATCACTAGTCGTGCCTAAGTCAATTTGAAATTTATTATCTTGATCGTGCCATGGTCGTTGTCTTTTGACCGTGTCTGAGTTATTGCCTAAATTTCTATCATGTTTAACTCCCTTGCCAACCTTTAATTTCGAGGACGAAATTTTTTTAAGGAGGGTAGATTTGTAACCTCCGTTAATTGATTTCTTAAAATCTTTTCTTTTTATTTTATTTTGTATTTTTCAAAACTCTGAATTTCCTGAATCTCGAAAAACGTGCAAATTCAAAATTTTGAGAAAACACTTTCGACCGTAATTGCTATCGGTCCTTGTTAGTTTTGGTTTATTATTTTATGCGATTTTATCCTATTGGAATTTTTCTGTCCATTCCTTAAAATCAATAAGTTTTAAATATTGTTCTATATGGAGAAACGTTTATTGAATTTCGAAATTTCAGAATATATTTATTTACTAAATAAATGGTTGTTAAATATATATATAAATAAGTAGTGAATAAATTAGTAATATTTTAGTAATTAGAAAATCTTGGCTAAATTGTAATTAGCCCATTTGCTAAATTAGTGGTAACTAGTAATTAATTTATTAAATTATAGCTAATATTTATTTAGTAGTAATTAATCAACAGATGGATAATGTTAGGATTAGCAGTTAGTGGTTAGTATGTTAGTTTTCCACTATTTTTACTAATTTCTATTAAATTTTACAATTGGTTAGGTTTTTTCCCACTCCCCTATAAATAGACACACATCCCCAAAATCCTAAATCCCTACACACATCCCTAGAAATTGTCACAGCCGCCGCCACCCTTGCTGCCTACACTCGACCAAATCCATCACCTTCCCTCGGCCATAGCCAGCCAGCCAGCACCACCTCCACCGTGTGCTCCCCATACTTTCTCACCCCGGCATAACACCTCCGACCACCACGGCTAGACAGTGGTCGTCCCCATATCACAACCCCTGCCACCACCACAAGAGACAACCACCTCCATTGGCCGAACTACAACCAAAACATCCGTCCACATCGACCACCCATCTCCGTCCATTCCCTGCGGCTGCCCCGGCCACACTGGACCAACCTCCTCCACTATATTCACCACCGCCACCACTGCCAAATCGCCATCGCCACCCCCATCTGGCCCGACTCCGGCCACGGCAACCGCCACCATTCACAGAAAGAGAGTGAGAGGGGGGTATATTACCTGTCCTTCCCGCCGTTCCGCCTTGGCCAGATCCGGCGAGCCGCACCCAGGCGCCTTGCTCCGCCGCGCGCCTCACTACAGCTCGCCGTCGGCCATCTCCTGTCTGCGCTACTCCGCGCCTGAGTGAGCCATTCTCAGCCGGCAAGACCCAAACCCCAAGCCTCCAGCCTCCGTCCTGCCAACGCCGCCCTGGAGCCTCCGTGCGACGCTGCCCCATCGGCCCTGGTCAGCCCCGACCTCCAGACCCGCCGACAGCCGCTGCTCGCCCGCCTCGTCCTCGCCCAGGCGCTGATCTCCGACAGCGCCCAACTTTGACCGCCGGGTTCGGCCACTTCCGCCGGAGCCCATGGCCGAGCTGTCTCCGCTTCCTCCCCCTGGTGAGTGCCTTCCTCTCAAGCTTCCCCTTTCTTGGTTGCTGATTAAATTCGAGAGCTTGCGATAGGTGATTTAGCAGTAACCCCTTTGACCCCCTTTTTATTAAGGATTTTTTTGGTTGCTAGCTTGACCCCTTCTGTTCATCATTAATTCGTTTAATTAATGTACTCAATGGTAATTAAATGTTTTCTTTTGAGTATTTTGGGCTTTCACTATGACATTCATTTAAGGGATTTAATTATACTTGTTATGTATTGCAGGGAGTCAGCAGTGACCCCTTGACCTTGTTAAACCAGGAAATTGATTTGGGGTTTGTAATCATTATTTTGGGAAATCTATATGCGAATATATGATAATATTCTTGAAAGTTATTGTGAATTTCCAACTGGTCTATGTTATTTTGGCTTTTAATACTAAAATGATTCTCTGGGTTAGCCAAATGGTTATAGAATTTCTAGACATTATGGAGGATTTTAATTTAGTTAATTATTCATTTATTGATATCTTCCTGAAGAGTAAGTTTTACTAATATAATTATAAATATTTTGATACTAGAATATTTTCCTTTATTATCAACCAATATCAAATATCTCGATTAATATAATATCTATTTTTTCTAAATTATTATAAATGATTTTTGGATAGTCTTGTAAAGTTAATCTTTTTCCCTAAATTCATATGTGACGATTTGAGTTCTAGCACTAGAATGATTTTCCTATATTTTGATGATATAAATGGTTTTCAATAAATGCGAAATTGGTAACGTTCTTCCTTCTCAATTCTTTTATCGCGACTATTAAAGTCGTTTCATATTTCTTGATTTGATTATCGAACCAAGCTCTGATTTTAGACTTTTATATACCAAACTAGGCTATTTGGATTATTCTGGACTCATTGGGACTGCTCGTGTCGTCGTTTGGGACCATCTGTGGAGCATAGCATTATACCTACCTTGTGTCGACACGTTCGTGTCGTGCACGTCGACTCCAACCAAATCGAGGCGAGTACATTCTCTGACCGTTTCATACTTGATAGGATTTATATTTACGCTCTAGATTACTTTACTTGATGCTGTCACGTTGTTAACACGGATTGGTACTATATGGATCCCTTCATGAGATGTTATCCCCCTCGGGAGCATCGGTTACATCATGTCATGTGTGTTTCACTTTCATCATGTATTTCTGTGCTTTCACCATTCATGTGCACTCTCGTGATTCATGTACTCTCATGTTCACGGAGCCCCCATGTTTACATTCATGTGCACCCATTTATGGGCTCCCATGTGATATCATGTGCAATAACATAACCTGTCTGGATCCTTGTGTTTTGATTGGGGTACGGGAGAGTATAAATAGTCATGTGGATAATTTCCAAAGTAGTGTAGTCATGTGCAAACTCTCATGTTTATTATCAAGCCGTTCACATGTCTAGCTTGTACTCTAAATCACTAGTTCACTGTAGCTCTTTACTTATAGTAGATATTTTATTACAGTCTTCTCTTTTACTCATGTATATTCTCAGCGTTTCATGTATCTTACTCTATTGCATATTTATATATCCTGTCACATTATGAACTGCGTGAGATGTACTGTGCTCGCTCATGTCATGACTGGACCTGTTGATAAATTTTACAGATAGCTTGGAGGTAACCTGCTAGCCTAGAGGAGACACAGTAGAGGTTAGAGTAGATAGCTAGAGTTTTTCTTATTTTATTTTCAGTTTTCTTGAGTTGTATTTACTTCATGGATTACTGTATTTGAGATTTGAGATATTTTTTTCGGATTGGTGATATCTTAGACACTTAGACTTCTGTCTATTTTGTGGATTTCAGTTTTATCTATCTTTTTATCGTATTCTACCTTAGATGTGATTGAGACTGTATTTGCTATGTCACCTCCATTCGGAGTGTATATACTGTACATGTACCTTATATATTGTTATATGATTGACCTAGGACAACATTCTACCGTCGACACTGCGACGTAGGCTGGCCGTACCTACTTCTCGTTCCCTTACTCTAGGGTGCAGGTCGTAACACCTGACCACCATCAGCAGGCTGATGATCTAGGTTGGGAGCAACTCCATGTACTGGCTCCCCCATAATTGGATCCTCTACGATGTCCTCTGGAAACTGCTCGAAGCGAAATGACTCTAACTCAGGCAATTCCTCAGCCTCAGAAGGCGTCTCAGAATCCTGAGTGTTGGTCATGGTCTGATCCTCGACGAATACCACATCCTTGCTTCTGTAGAGCTTTCTTCCCACCAAGTCGTAGAGTCTATAGCCAAACTCATCCCGACCGTAGCCGACAAAGACGCATCGCCTCATCTTCGGCTCAAGTTTGGACCTCTCGTCCTTCGGTACATGCACGAAGGCCTTACAGCCAAACACTCGCAGGTGATTGTATGACGGCTCTTTGTCGTACCATACTTTGTAGGCACATCACCCTGCAAAGGAGCATGAGGAGATAAATTAATAACATAAGCAGCTGTAAGAAGAGCCTCACCCCAGTAACTGCCCGGCAAGTTTGCTTCTGACAGCAAACACCGCACCCTCTCCATCAGTGTCCTGTTCATACGCTCCGCTACACCATTGAGCTGAGGTGTCTTGGACGGAGTCTTCTTGTGTCGTATCCTTTACTCTCTGTAATAAGCATCAAAGGGATCAATGTATTCGCCGTCGTTGTCGAACCGAACACATATTAACTTCTTGCCCGTCTCTCTTTCAACAGAGGCCTGAAACTCTTTGAAAGTAGGCAGCACCTGATCTTTGGTCTTTAAGGCATAGACCCAAATCTTTCTGGAACATTCATCAATAAAAGTTACATAGTAAGATGCACCACCAATAGATTTTACCTTCATAGGACCGCAGACATCCGAGTGAATCAACTCGAGCAACGTCGACTTCCTTGAACTTGGGTGACTTTGGAAAGACACCCTATTTTGCTTCCAAGCTAAGCAGTGCGTGCACTTCTCCAACTTTGTAGACTTAAGCCCTGGAATCAACTTTCTGTTCACCAAGTAGCTCATCCCATTCTCGCTGATATGGCCGAGCCGCCTGTGCCACAACTCGGTAGACGCATCACTGACCGCGTTCACCTCCTGTGCTTCATATGCGCTCCCCTCCATATAGTAGAGATCAGACTTCTTGCTTCCTCTGGCAATCACCATCGAACCTCTGGAAAGCTTCCACTGACTATTTCCGAAGCGACTGAAGAATCCCTCGTCATCCAACCTTCCAACCGACACCAGGTTGAAACGGATGTCAGGGATATGACGAACATCTTTGAGAACAAGAACTGCACCTGTCTTCATTCTCAAATGCACATCTCCAACGGCAACCACCTTCGACACATCTCTATTGCCCATCTTCAACACTCCACAGTCGCCAGTCGTGTAAGTGGCAAATAGTGCCCTGTTGTGAGATACATGCGCTGAAGCTCCTGAGTCCACCAGCCAAAAATTGTCATTGCATACGAGGTTTGTGATAACCTCATCACCTACGACGATCACATTGCTCCATGTATCGAGGTCGCCGCTGTAGTGTTCTCATCTTGCTTCCCCTTGTCGCCCTTCTTCTCTCTCTTCCAAGCGAAACAGTTCCGTTTGATGTGGCCCTTCTTGCCACAGTGGTAACACTCCAAGTCCTCGTACCGACCCTTGGACTTTTTCCTGCTCTTGTCTCTGCCACCACCTGGACCCCTACTTTTGTCCCTTCCGTGGATCTCTGAAACTAGTACCTCTGAGTAATGGGATGTGGATGAAGTGCCCTGAGAACGTCTCTGCATCTCTTCATTCAGTACCCCGCTCTTGGCAAACTCCAGACTGACCACGCCTTCTGGAGCAGAAGCGATCATATATACTCGTACGGTCTCCCATGAGTCTGGCAATGTACATAAAAACCAAAGTCCTTGAACCTCGTCGTCGAACTTGACTCCCATCGAGGATAGCTGGTCCACCACGCCATGGAACTCACTCAAGTGATCCGTAATGGATGCACCATCTTTGTACCGCAGATCCATCATCATCCGGATCAGGAACAGTTTGTTTACCCCGGTCTTTTTTGCATACAAAGATTCCAGCTTCTCCCACAACGTTTTCGCATACTCAATATTGGCAACGTGGTTGTACATGTTCTCGTCAACGAACTGTCGCATGTACCCACACACCTGTATATGCTCGAAGTTCCAGTCCTCATCGGATTTGTCACTGGGCTTCTCGGATGCAAATACTGGAAGATGCAGCTTCTTGACGAAGAGCAAATCCTTCATCTTGCTCCGCCAATAATGGTAGTTGGTACCGTTCAGATTCACCATGCGCACCGGCTTCGCGTCCATCTCTGCTTCCTGGTTTGACTGTCAACTCCTGACACTTCTTTGAACCCAAAGCTCTGATACCACTCTGTTAGGAACGAAGCGCAAAAACCGTTCCCCTAAACCAGAAAGTCCTGCGAGAGAACCGAGCAAAAGCACACAAACCAAAAATGCCAAACACAATCGCAGACACAAAAAATTTTGACGTGGAAAACCCTTGCGGAAAAAACCACGGGACGATCGGAGTCCAACCCTGAAGAACCTCCACTAATGGAATAAAGAGAATACACCCTCTACAGGCTCCTCCCGATCCAACACGGATCACCACAACTCACTTGAAAGAAGAAACTTTTTGATTGCGGACTCCGAAGAACAAGAGATGCCAAAAAATTATTCGAAGCAATCTCTCCTTCACAATAGTCCTTAATCCTCTCTCTCTCTCTCAAAGATTGTAAAGCACTCTTATTTTTTAGATGATTTTACAACTAGCATGCATCACCCTTTTATAAGCCCATGATAATCCATACATGGAATGCGAATATATATGGAAACTTCCAATATGCATCAATCATATATTTAATGGAAATCCAATCATAATTTGCTTGCCATAATTAGAAACCCAATAATATGGAAAGCTACTATATGAAGGGTCCAATCATAAATATATGATCAAAGTAAATATGGAAATCCAATCATATATTTTCTTACCATATATGTTCCAAAATAGGATCCATGCACTCCCCGGGCTTCTCCGACACACGGATGGCGCTCGTCGCTCTCCGGGGTATTCTCCACATAGGTTGGAAACCCCACCCACTCCAGCACTTTATCCATACCAAGAACAACCTCTATCCCTTTCCCTTTTTATATGTTATCATGAGAAAAACTACGTACAGAATGATCTGGCTACCAATTTCTTCTCTTTCTTTCTCATTTTTACAACATGTTACCAGCACCAGACTTTAACCAAGAAAATGATTATCCGGCCACAAGAATCAAAGTTTTCCTCATTCTTTATCCTCTGAGTAAGGTCAAAATTTTTTTCCCTCTATATGTTATTGGATGATCGAAATTATACATGCATGGATTGAACACCATCGAGATGAAATAATGTTAACATTGTTTTGCTGCTATATGAATTACTTTTCATGTGTAATGTAATCAATAATTTCCATGGTGTCTTCGTTCATGGATTTTTATCCATTTTTTCACGTATTTTGTCGAAATGCCCAACTGAGAATTTTATAGCCATAAAATATAGAAAAAATAGTAAGTTTTGATTTTTCTGTAATTGTTTGCTTAAATATTATAGAAATAATAAAATTACTATTTTGGGCTCTAATTGTAGGTTAGTTCCGTTGGTAATTTTGGGTTATTTATAAGGGTATATTATATTTTGATCAGGGCTATCACATTTCTAAGTTTGATTTATTTGCAAGTTTACCTTTGAAAAAATTACTCATGGATATCCCATTTCTAGATGTAAAAGTCACTTTTTCTATTTTTGCTCTTGTCTTCTTCCTCAACACATCCAAGAAGAATAAGAACAAGAAAAAATAAGAAGAAGAACAAAAATGTGGGATGTATTTTTTTTCTCATTTTCTTCTTCTCCACCATTTTCATCCTCACCATCTCCATCAAAACCGTAATTTCCTTTTCATTTCCAATTTTGATAACACCCAAAGGCTCCTCATAATGTACAAACCAGTGGAAACCCTAATATTTGTGTTCAACAAGTGCAAACAAGAAGAACAATAATGGACTTGCTATTAAACAAGTGCAAACTAGGGCTGCCTAATTTTCTGGTAGTCCTACAAACTGATAGGACTGCCAGAAATAATGGCAGTCCTACTTCATAACAAGTGAAACCAAGGACTACCACAATTTTTGGCGGTCCTGACTGTGCTGTGAAGTAGGACTGCCATTATTTCTGGCAGTCCTATCAATTTGTAGGACTGCCAGAAAAATTAGGCAGTCCTAGTCGACGTGGGATTTTTTCGATCGTGTTTACTTGGGTTTAATTCAAATGTGTAATTTTTTACTCCGAATGTACTTGGGATTTAATTCAAATGGACTACGAATAATTGAAATAAACAATATAATGTATACTTGGATTTTTGAAATAAATTGTTAGGGTTTTGGAAAGAAAGAGAGAGTATTAGAGATTATATCCTGTTTGTGAGAACCGTTTGGGTGCCATCGAAGGGATAAAGTGAAAAATGATGGACAAGAAGATGAAGAAGAAGATGTTGCTTAGGGAGGGAGGAAATGGTGGAGGAGAAGAGGAAGAAAAATATGAGAGAAAATAGGGTTTTGGAAGAGAGAGTGAAATGTGAAAATGAAACAAAAATTTGGGGTTGGAGGGGGGGAGGGGTTGGAATAGCCCTATGAGTAAAAAAAAATGGACTGTCCTGAATAATTTTCTTCCAAATCTGGACTAGCCCTGATCAAAAAATGATATGCCCTTATAAATAACCTAATTTTGTGGAAAGACTGTAAGTTGGCATGTTAAGTTGGTAGAGTTGATTATGCTTTGATGGGTAGTTCTATTGATAATAATGATTATGTTAAGTTGGTGGAGTTCCCGTCTGAAACCTATTATTTAATTCAAAATCGACGAATTTATACCCCTACCAAAGTAACGCATGATGTGTATTGGCTGCAAGTACTAATGTACTCTTCAAAAAGTGTCTCAAAAGAGATTACTGGAAGGTATAGTCTTCACATTGTTATTGTGCATTAGGTTAACATATACCTAATCAAGGGCGGATCTATATAGGGTCCAAGGCCCCCTACCCACCCCCCAACCACACACCCACCCACAACCAATTTTTAAGAAATAGTGATTACTATATAGAATTTTTTTACAAGTTTACAATATATATTATTTTGACACTTTAATGTACGAAGAATAAACTAGTTCAAGTGGTAGTTCTTTTGGCTTTCAATTAGAGGTTACAAGTTCAAGTCTCACCGTTCACATAATTAATATTTTACATATTTTATAAATCCTTTTTGTATAATTTTTGCTTCCTCTTTTGTAACAATTTGAAATTATTGGCTTTATTTTTTCTCATTTTTGTTTGAGTTTTAGTATATATTTTTTACTATTAAAGTCCAATTAACATGACAATTTTTTTTTTATATCTAGTAGCACGGCCTTTTCATAATTTTAATTCTGGCTCCGCCCTTGTACCTAATTTTTTTTGTTTTTCATAATGGTATCCAAATTAGTTATTGACCGGTACAGTTTTTTTCCCCTACTTTGGTAATTGCTATGGGTTGCTATATCGATTCTCCTAGATGAAGAAATTTTTTAAGTTATCATAGATCATGTTTATGCATATGGGTATAGATAAGTCTGATTGCATTGTCATAAGCCGAACTCTGATAGCAAGATCAAACTTTCATGCCTTAGTTAGAGTGGATCTCTAGACTATAGTCCAAAAAAATATATGGATTCTTAATTGGATTGGCAAAATGGTTCGTTGCCTAATTTGTTGATGGTTGAAACCTAGTATTGCTTTTCTACTATAGATTGTTGCAAAGTCATGAACCTCATGTAATATCAGTTAGCATATATGGCTTGACATGACACCAAATCTAAACTTGGTGTTGCAGAGCACTACAGTTTGTTAGAATATGACTTTATTCCTTTTAAAATAATATGATAGGTTAAGTTTGCTAACATGATAATTGTAAATTTTTAATCATAGAGATTTGGATGGATTTAAAGTCTTTTGATAGTTAGCTCTATATGTGTAATACTTATTGCCTAGATAAGGGTAAGGGTTTGATGGCTTGACTTCCTAGATAAGGCTCATTTCCGATTTACGAGCTCGTGTAATAATGCGACGTTGCTACACCCTCAACTCATTGTCTACTAAACAAGTGTTACAAAAAATTAAGTAAACGAGAAGTCAGGTAAAAAATTTCGAAGAAACATTTGTCATATTTCTTGATTCGTAATGAAAAATGGAAATACACTACCTAGGCCTTGCAACTAGGTCATAATGCAACATATGATCTGAAAATATGAACAACTAACGATATAAGTTACACTAAAAATTTATACGTTATTCTACAAGACATTAACATTAAATTGCATACCCGATAATCATTAATATGAACCTCGCTCTAGCTACATAATTTTTTTGTGAAGCCAACTATATTTGACTAAGCTTTTAACTCTTATATTCTCAGGCGGCTCCACACCAAGGTGTTGTACGATTAGCAAACGATGATCTAACTCCTCATTAAATATTACAGGTTCACAAAAAATACGTAATCCTAAAATATTTGCCACGTCATCGGTCATCTCTCCAACCAAAAGCAGAAATGTGTTGAGTACATGATACCAACTGAGACTTAGGATCTAGTCTCATTCGCACATTTTAACTTTTAATGTTTATGGTCGGGTTTACTGGGTTTAGGGGATTTAGCAACGAATCAACTAGAACACTCTTAGAATGGACGTTTGGATTCTTTCTACAAAATTTTGGCAAACTTTTTTCTTTTACGAAAATTTTAGAAAAGTATTATGCTCTGTGAATTTTTTTATAAAAAGCTCAAGATAATTGAAAGTACATTTTGAAACTGCTAATTAGACATGTCAAAGGGCTGGTTGGCCTAGCCATGCACGAACCCAGTCCCAAAAATGGCCCATGTGCCAGCCCGACCCGAATAATCTTTGGCCCGTACTGATCTAGTCCAATATATCAAGACGTACCAGGCCTCATATCTCAGCCCATAAGAGATCCAGTCCGGCTTGAAGAAAACTCTTTGCTGGAAATTCCTTAAATATTATCTGCATCCAGGGACGGAGCCAGGACTCCAAGTGGACAGGGGCCGAGTGCCCAAGCAAACTAAAGAATAACAATAATCACATCATAAAAGCCATAATAGAGAAAATGTTTTAGTGATATCAAATTCAAAAAGAATGCAGGTTCAAATATTCATAGAATTATATTCCTATAGTGCATGTTCAAAAGGTACAATATTAGAGAATGCATGTTCAAATATTTTATAACAAAACTATATTGTACCTGCGAAAAGTATTTGGTCCTCCTGAAGAAACTCCACGCTCCTTGTGCACCATTTCTCTGCAACATCGACAGAAAAATGATATGAGAAGGGGGAACATGATAAATTAAGAAAATATTCATGATCCCTCATATGTGAAGTTACATAAAATCATAATGTTACATCTGATACCTCCAATGAGAACCTGGAGACGAGGTTAGCAAGATGTTTCGAATTGACAATGCTCAAAATTCTATTCACAAGTTAATGATGCCACATAAAAGAGCAAGCTATGTAGTCAGTACTAAACATGAGCACTCAAAAGAGCAACCATTCAACAATTTTGAATATTCCCGCAACAACAATTTTGAATAAAACCAACCATTCAACAAAGCAAGCTATGTAGTCAGTACTCAACATGAGCACTCAAAAGAGCAAGCTGCTATAGGTTTGCTTTAACTTTCATCCCAACACAACAGGAGAGCAAGCTATGTAGCCAGTACTCAACATGAGCACACAAAATATTTCCAGTACTCAACATGAGCACCTTAAACCATGTAGATTGAAAGCTACGACGATGATGTTCAGGTCCATATTTTGGATAACTATTCTGTATAGGTTGGTATGGACCAAACCTGATATAGGCACGTCGAATCTGATCACGTTCATTAACATGATAATCACAAATTTGTTTGCGTAGTCCAGGATCGTGCTCCAAGGAACTGATGTCAATCTCATTGCTTCCAATTTTTGAAACATTGATGGTCCGAATGGTATTGGTGGAGGTCCTGGTCCTCCTGGAGGATTCTCAGATGGTAGTGGAGGTTCTGGACTTGGATTCTCAGATATTAAGGCTTCAATGTTAGATGTTGCCGCCAGGTCCGCCGCCAACGGTAAAAATGTTGGTGCATCAGCATCGTAATCATCTTGTGAACAACTAGCACGTTTTCTTTTGAAAAAATGATCCATCTTACTCATTTACTGCAGCACAAGATTTGGTAGAAAAGAGTATAAGCAACTAGAACTAAGGAAAAGACTTAGAACTTGTAAATTGTAAGATCAATCATCTAAATAAACATGGGTTTTACTTTGAATTGATAGAGAAGAGATGGAAAATCTCACTAGATTTGGAAATTTGGGGCAGACTGGCGTGTGGAAAAAATTTGGGGGAGAGCGGCGCTGCGGCGACTGGCGAGTCGCGAACCGAGAAATTTGGGGGAGAAGCTGCAGGCCTGCGGCAAGCCGAGACTTGTTGTAGAAGGAGAGGAGAGGAGAGGAGCCGTGCCCGTGCTGGTGGTGGACCGTGGAGGAAGGAGAGGAGAGGGTTTTACTTTTGTTTTGTTGTCGAACGCTCAACGCTCGAAGTCGAAGCACACAACAGCGGCTCCAAGTTTCTGAGTTTTGTTGGAGTATGCTGTGGTCCTGTGGCTGTGGAGACTTAATTGGAATTTGGAGGAGCCAGCAAGTCCTAAGGTGAATCATTCACCTTGAATTGAATGGGTCATTGGATATGGGCATGGCCGCATGGGCCGCAGAATTGAAAGATGATATGAAAAAAGGAGAAATTTATGAAATTCCCAAAAAATAAAAAAATTTTATGAAAAACCCACCACACAATAACACTTCATCGCGTGCCCAGAATTAGCAAAAAATATATAAAGAGGGTTCCGAATGACCTTTTTGCCCTTCCTTCTAATTTATTGAAAATACCTACGAAACTACTCTTAAAAAAAAATGTTTCGATACTTCATCTTCTTCCATACGCTGCTCACTTTCGAATCTAGGTTTTCTCCTAAAAAATCTTCAAAAACTCGTCGAAAAATTTTGGAAAGACCGAGACAAACGGCAAAAGTGCTAAAACGGAGGTCCAAACATCATTTTTTTGCGATTCTAAAATTTCGAAAGGCCGTCTAACGGAGAAGCGATTACTTTCAGCCTCCTCGAAGATACGCTCGTTTTGGAACAAACCGGGCCTCGTTTCGACCTCCCAGTCAAAAGTTATGGCCCTTCAAAGTTTCGACTGACCATAAAATGCAGGAGAATGGTCATTCTCCGTGTTAGAACACGAAAAATATTAATTTCGCATGAGGGTGGCCATTCTCCGTGTTAGTAACACGGAGAATGTCATTCTCCGTCTTAATTTACACGGAGAATGGCATTCTCCGTCTTAATTTACACGGAGAATGGTCATTCTCCGTGCTAAATAAAACGGAGAATGGCCATTCTCCGTCTTATTTTACACGGAGAATGGCATTCTCCGTTTTATTTAACACGGAGAATGGTCATTACAGTGTTAAAACGCAGGAGAATGGCCATTCTCCGTGTTAGAAACACGGAGAATGCCATTCTCCGTGTTAAATAAAACGGAGAATGGCCATTCTCCGTGTAATTTAGCACGGAGAATGGTCATTACAGTGTTAAAACGCAGGAGAATGGTCATTCTCCGTGTTAAATAAAATAGAGAATGCCATTCTCCGTCTTAATTAAAACGGAGAATGACATTCTCCGTGTTAATTTACACGGAGAATGGTTATTCCCAGTGTTAAAACGTAGGAGAATGACCATTCTCCGTATAATTTAGTACGGAGAATGGCATTCTCCGTTTCTAAATTACACGGAGAATGGCCATTCTCCGTGCTAAATAACACGGAGAATGACATTCTCCGTGTTAAATGACACGGAGAATGGTCATTCAAATGTTAAAACACAGGAGAATGGCCATTCTCCGTGTTAGAAACACGGAGAATGCCATTCAACACGGAGAATGGCATTCTCCTTGTTAAAAATGCAGGAGAATGACTATTCTTCGTGTGATATCGACGGAGAACAGTTGACAGAAACCTAATTTTTTCGTTTTTTTGTTTTGTGGAAAGAAATTTGACATGAATAAAGATTCAAGAGTTTTCGTTCTTCTTTCAAAACGATGCTAACTCTTATGGAAAAGAAGAAGAAGATCTTCTCTCCACAATTGACCTAATTGTCGGAGAAGAAGAAGAAGAAGAAGAAGAAGAAGAAGAAGAAGAAGAAGATGAGCGATGATCGGAGTTCGACTGAAAAAAAAGCATGGTGAACTACGAACGATCTTTGCGATCTCTGCTGAAGATGAGAGCAATGGAATTCAGATCTCTCGTGAAGAAGAAGAAGAAGAAGAGAATCGCAATCCAGATCTGAGTTTGTGCGGAGGGGTAGTTATGGTATTAATTTTGTAAATACAGAGCATCTAAAGGGAATCTTTGAATATTTGACGTGAAATTATATAATTCTGTGCATTTCATGAAACCCATCATGCGGGTGGGTTTTTCATACAACCCAACCTCGAAATTGGGTTTCTCAGCAATTTTCAGTAAAAAAAAAATCAATTTTAGGGGGGGGGGGGGGGGGGGGCAGGGCCCCCTTTGGCCTTAGTTATGTTTCGTCCCTATCTGCATCCAACTAATTACAATATGTTGCATCCAACTTCGAATCACCACTTTTTACACTCAATGAAGATAATTATATATTTATAGCACATAATAATAATAAAATTTAGAACACAGAATAAACTTGTTATAACACATAATACCATAATAGAGAAAGAAAACATGGCCATATATATCAATTATTTTCAATGAAAGTGCGCGAAGAAAAACTTCATATTGATGTAGACAAATTATAACCTGTTATCTGACAACTGGCAGCGACGAGGACGAGGACGAGGACGGCGGAGACGAGGACGACAAGGTCTGAACTCGAGGACGGCAGGGGGGTTGGTTTTGGGGACGACTCGATGACGAGGACGAGGTTTGAGGATGATGGAGACGACGATGACAACCGTGGACGACACAACGAACTCGAATGTGGACTACACAACGACCCCAAGCCGTCTCCCACAACGTCCCCAGCCCAAACCCTAGCCTCGGACACGAACAGCCGTGTCGGACACGAATTGAGTTGACAGGATATGCTTTGTGTCTGAGAGGAGATTTTTGTGCGGACACAAACATGATACAGATGGTCTCGGATCTGGAGAGTAGTGTCTGTGTCGGACACGAATTGAGTGAAGAGGATAGAGATATTTTATTGGACACGAAAAAATGTGGGGACACAAATTGGACACGAACAGATTAATTTTAATATAAATATTCTATAAATTTTTAATAAAAACTATTTTCACAAAATATTTTACCAAACAGAAATTTGAACTTTTATTTCATAAAAATATTTTTCAAATAAAGTAACCGAACGCAAAATTAGAATTTTTACACTCAGAAAATAATTTTATAACTTACTTTCAAAAAATTGTTTTCAGAAAACATATTAAAACGGACCCTAAATCATTGGTGGGTGGAGAAAACTATTTTCCTTTAATTTGAAAATTATGTTTTTTCTTCCCATTTCCTTCATGCCTTCAAACATAGAAAAAGAATAATTTCTTTTCCAATGTCATTATTTTGTGAACCAAATGTGGCCTAAATGCTAGCTTTGAAGTAATAAAAGAAGTTCAAGACAATTGGAAGTATAAGGGATGGCTATGACATAGGATAAATATGGTGTCCCTTAGCACAATATATATATATATATATATATATATATATATATATATATATATGAATGATCATTAGTTTAAGTAGTTAGTGTGGAGACATGTAGAATATAGTCTTTGTGGAAAGTAATATTTTAAAATATATAAATACTAGTACTTATAGAATATAATATAATAATTCACTCGGTGAAGTATTTTTTCAAAATACACTTCCTATGCAAAGAAGGCACAAATTTGAAGCTTAGTAATCCCTTTTTTTTAATATTTTTTAAAAATAATTTTTAATCTCTTTTCTTAAAGGGACACCCATTTGATTCATGTTTGGATCCAAAAACTCAGAAACAACCTTGGCCCTTGAAAAATACCAATGAGTCCTCCTCCTTTTAAACTACGAAAATTTATGTGCTAACTAGTGGTTAAAACTTGTGTGTATGTTCACAGTTTCGCTGAAAGTGAAATTAAAAGTGATTTCAATTTCATACTTAGGCAAATCTTTGGTGGTGGTGTCAATATCCATTTTTGGTGTAGTTAAAAAGGTTAATTATAAAGGCACATCAAAATGTTATTAGGACTAGTTCAGATTGGGACTAGTCCAAATTTTGGAAGGTTTTACTCAGAACAGTCCATTTTTTTGAGCATAGGTCTGTCCCAAACTACCCCCCCCCCCCCCCCCCCCCCCCCCTTCTTCTCTCCCTTCCAAAACTCCAACTCCTCTCTTCTTCTTCTGCCTCTTCTCCTCCACCATTCTTCCATCCCCAAACAAGAAGTTAATTTGAAAAATCCTAAAAATTTCCTCCACCCTAGAAATTTTCTCTTCTTCTTCCTCTTCTCTTCCAAATTTCCTTCTCAAGAAGATCGATGACACCCAAATTCTTTCTCTATTTGTTTCCAAAATCCTAAAAATTAATTTGAAAAATTCAAGCATCCATTACATTGTTTATTTCAATTGTTTGTAGCTCATTTGAATTAAACTACATTCGGAGTGAAAAATTATCCATTTAAACTACATCCAAGTATGCACGAACGAGAAAACTCTATGTCGACCAGGACTGTCCAATTTTCTGGCAGTCCTACAAACTGAATGGACTGTCAAAAAATAGGGCAGTCCTAAGTCACAGCATGTGAAACAAAGGACTGTCCAGTTTTAAGGACTGTAAAAAAACTGGACAGTCCTGCATACAGTAAGGACTGCCAAAAAACTGGACAGTCTTTTGTTTCACATGCTGTGACTTAGGACTGCCCAGTTTTCTGGCAGTCCATTCAATTTTTTTGGACTGCCAGAAAATTGGGCAATTCTTGTTTGCATTAGTTGAACAGCAATATTGGGGTTTCCACCAATATTAGGGTTTTTATATTATGAGGAGCCTTTGGGTGCCATCGAAATTGAAAATGAGAAGAAAATTAGGGATATCAATATTAGGGTTTCCACCAATATTATGGTTTAACATTTTTGTTGTTGTTCTTCTTCTTCTTCATCTTCTTCTTTTTCTTGTTCTTCTTGTTCTTGTTCTTGTTCTTGTTCTTCTTCTTGGATGGGTTGAGGAAGAAGAGCAAAAAAATAGAAAAAAATTGACTTTTATACCAAACCATGGAATAGTTCTCATAAAAAATTTCAATGACAAATTTGTAATTAAAATAAATTTTGAAATAGAATAGTTCTGATAACATTTTTGATGTGTATTTATAATTAGCCTTAAAAAAATGGACATCAAACTGCAGGTCAACTCTCACAAAGAAGGACAAAACAAGAGGCGAGAGAAGCTGGAAAAAACTGATTTAGGAAAAGATGCTATGAAACTATGATAAAATGCTCTCATACTCCTCTACCGAGAATGCAACCTATATTGCTCCAATGGACATGGCAAAGGAAATCATCCGACTTCCACTCCACTGGGCCGCCGCCGCCGCCATCGCTACAGTGCTATGGTACGCATTCCTCCGCCGCAGCCGCAGGGCCTCCCCCGGCCTCCCGCCGGGCCCGACCGGACTCCCCGTCGTCGGCAGCCTCCCCTTCCTCGACCCCGAGCTGCACACCTTCTTCGCCCACCTGGCCGGGACCCACGGCCCCACATACAGCCTCCGCCTCGGCTCCAAGCTCGGCGTGGTCGTCTCCTCCCCCGCCGCGGCGCGCGAGGTCCTGCGCGACAACGACGCCGTGTTCGCCAACCGCGACGTGCTCGCCGTGGCCCACGTCATCGCCTACGGCGCCTCCGACATCGTGTGGACCCCCAGCGGGCCCACGTGGCGCATGCTCCGCCGCGTTTGCGTGCGCGAGATGCTCAGTTCCTCCAGCCTCGACGCCGTCTACCACCTGCGCCGCAGGGAGGTCAGGTCTACTGTGAACCACCTCTTCAGCTCTGCTGGAAAGCCCGTCGACATCGGAGCGCAGGTGCTGCTTAAGTGTATCTTAAAGTGTCCGTGTCGTGTCGTGTCCAACGATTCATTATCCTTAGCTTTTGTATGGTCTATAACGAAAATGAACAGCGGTCGTGACCGACCATTGGCCCACTCTGCTCTCACCCGTCTCATCCCCTTAAAAACCGGGCCGGAGGCCAATGAAAGGCCGCCACATGGTCTATATTCACGCCCGCGTTCACAAACCACGGACAAGGTAGCAGGATCGGTCTGATTATAATACTGATGCTTATTATGGGGCTACGTACAGGTGTTCTTGTCAGTGTTGAACGTGATAACGAGCATGCTATGGGGAGGCACGGTGGAAAGCGGGGCGGAGAGGAGTACGGTGGGGGGCGAGTTCCGGGAGCTGGTGGGAGAGATCACTGAGTTGCTGGGGGTGCCGAATGTTTCCGATTTCTTCCCGGCGCTCCAGCGGTTCGACTTGCAGGGGGTAGTGAAGAAGATGAAGGTGCTCCTCGAGAGGTTCGATAGGATATTCGCCTCCATAATCGACCAGAGGAGGAGCGCGGGGGACGGCGGGGGGAAGGACTTCTTGGATCACATGCTGCGGCTCGAGAGGGAGGAGGCCGACACCGCCACCCCCTTCACCATGACTCATGTCAAGGCTCTTCTTATGGTAATCACCTACACGCTCTGTTGGATTGTATCTCGTTTCGGGTTGGGCTCTCAAAAGAGGGAGTGACAATAGAGTTCATAATTTAGTCCCACGTCGGGTAGGAGATGAGATCATTAGATCTAGATAAGTGGGATTGATTCATGTCTTGCATGATCTTACATTAGAATTCTTTTTTAAGTCATATGGGCTCGTTCCATTATCGTATCTCGTGGACCAACTTCAGTTCTCTTCCGGTGTCCAAGTTCAAGTGACACGAATACAACACAGTCCGGGGAAATTAGTATGCAACGCTAATCACTTACCATCTGCATTCTTTCATTGTTCATATCGACAACTCACAATTTTTTCTCTCTATGTTGTGGTTGGCTGACTTTAAATGTAGTACAGTTGCAACAAATTCATCTCTATGTCATAATCCTCATTGCCAACAGGACATGGTGGTGGGAGGAACCGATACCACATCAAACACAATCGAATTTGCCATGGCTGAAATGATGAACAAGCCCGAGACCATCAAAAGAGTGCAGGAGGAGCTCGACCAAGTAGTCGGTCGGGATAACATCGTCGAAGAGTCCCACATCCCCAAACTTCACTACCTGAGCCTGGTGATCAAAGAGGTCCTCCGCCTGCACCCGGCCCTCCCCCTCCTGGTCCCTCACTGCCCGAGCTCGACTTCTACCATCGGACGCTACACGATTCCTCAAGGCAGCAGGGTGTTCGTGAACGTTTGGGCGATCCACAGGGACCCTTCGATATGGGAGAACCCGCTGGAGTTCAAGCCCGAGCGGTTCTCGAGCACCGAGAGCAAGTGGGATTACAACGGCGGCGGCGACTTCACTTACTTCCCGTTCGGCTCCGGGAGGAGGATCTGTGCTGGGATATCAATGGCCGAGAGGATGACTGCATACTCCTTGGCCTCGCTGTTGCATAGTTTTGATTGGAAGCTGCAAGAGGGAGCTGTTCTCGACCTTGAGGAGAAGTTTGGTATTGTGCTCAAGAAGGCTAAGCCATTAGTTGCCATACCCACACCAAGGCTAGCTAACCTTGATCTCTACTCCTAGAAAATCTATTGTCTTGAAATGTATTCCTTACTACTTTGAAAAAATGGTCGGTTCTCAAAATAAGCTATCAGAAAACTCCGTTACAGATTTCGGAGGTAAAGAAAAGTGTTACAGTACTGGATTGTAAGTATTTTTACCTAAGACTTATATTATAAATTCAGAATATTTGAATGCCCCATATCAATATTGAGATGGTCCAAAATACAAGTTGGAATAACTGTCATACAAGAATGAAGCTTGTATAGAAGAATTAAGAGGATGAGTAGCCAAGATACGAGCAGCTATGTTGGCTCATCCAGAACATGTCGGGTCTTCCAGAGAGTGTGCAAGTCTCTTGAATAAATAGCATCAATAAGGCTTTTGCAATCTCCTTCAAATATGCCATCAGAGACCCCCTTCTGCCTCCAATGGAGATCATCACGCAGTATCGCAGCTCCAGCCATTTTGTTATCCATATATGCTCCATCAAAATTGATTTTCATGAATTTGATCGGAGGAAGGGACCAGCGGTCGATCAAATGTTGGTGAGGAGGATTGATAGTGATTGGTATAAATGACCACGAGCAGATGGAAGTGCATTCCACACAGAACCTGAAAGAGGACAGAAGAAGAACAAGTGTTCTAAAGATTCGTCAGTTACCTGGCACAAGGAGCATTTGGGCTTGAAAGTTGGAATTTTTCTGTTGATGTTAACTCCTCAGTATGAATTTTTCTGAAACAGGACAGAAGAAGAGTTCTTCCATTTAGTGATGAGCTGGTCCATAGGGACGGAGCCAGGATTAAAATTTTGGGGTGACTGTAGTACTATATATTAGAAAAGTTGACATGTTAATTGAACTTCATAACAAAAATATATAAAAGAGGAAGCAAAAATAAAAATTTCAATAAAGGTAAGATTCGAAGCCATGTCTTTCACTAAAGAACCCAAAGTGTTACCACTAGAGCTAAAGAACCCAAAGTGTTACCACTAGAGCCAACTTATTCTTTATGCGTTAGAGGCTCAAACTAATATATATGGCATAATTGAAATATATATATATATATATTAGTTACCATTTTTTTTAAATGGGGTGGCCCCCCTTGGACTCCATGTAAATCCGCCCCGGAGCTGGAGATGATGTTGGTGTTGGAAAAGAAGCGCGAAAACCTTTCCCCAAACCGGAGAGTACCTGCGAGAGGACCGAGCAATACAACGCACGAACCCAAAAACAACCACACAAAACAATCCACGCAGACACAGAGAATTTTTGACGTGGAAAACCCTTGCGGGAAAAACCACGGGACGATCGGAGTCCAACCCTGAGAAGCCTCCACTAATGGAATAGAAGAATTACACCCTCTACAAACTCCTCCCGATCCAAATCGGATCCCCACAACACTCAGAGATAAGAACAATGATTACAAGGCTACGAAGAGCGAGAACGACGAGTAGAGATTACCCGAACACGATCTCCTTCGAATAGCGACCTTCAATCCTCCGTCTTCTTCTTCGAAGTTGCAATGGCACTCTTGTCTCCTTCCTCTCTCCAAGTTGTGTTACGTTGCGTTAAAGAATTAGGGTTTGGAAATCCCAACTTAACTTTCTAATCCCGCAACCAACCTGGACCGTTGGATTAGATCAAGTGGTGAAAAGTCACCCAAATTCCCGCATCAGCCCCGACGACACAGAGTTCGGCCAGAACTCTGTGTCGGGCAAACAGAACCTACTCGCCAAATCCTGGAACAGCCAGACCGAGTTCGGCCAGAACTCGGCCTGGGACCGAGTTCGGGCCGAACTCGGCAGCCCCATTCCAGAACCTCCCTCTGGGTTGACAGCAGCAGTAGCAACTCCGCGTCGCCTACTTCCCGAGCTTCTTCGACACACGAATGGCGCTCGTCGCACTTCGGGGTCTTCTCCACATAGGTTGGGAACCCCACCCACTCCAACAAATCTCCCCCTTCACAACTATGGAGAGGATGTCGTCATCCCGACGATCTGCCTGCAGTACTCAAACTTTCCCCTTGGTAGAATCTTCGTGAACATATCAGCTCCGTTGTCATCTGTATGAACCTTCTCAAGCTCCGCGTCCTTCTTCTCAACCACATCCCGTATCCAATGATACCGAGTCTCGATGTGCTTGGACCGGCTATGAAACGTCTGATTCTTCACAAGGTGGATAGCACTCTGACTGTCGCAAAGCAAAGTATAATGCTCTTGCTTCAGTCCCATTTCCTGCAACAGCTTCTTCATCCACAACAGCTCCTTGCAAGCCTCCGTCGCCGCAATGTACTCTGCCTCTGTCGTCGACAAGGCAACACACTTCTGCAACCGCGACTGCCACGATACCGCTCCTCCCGCAAACATCATCACGTAGCCCGAAGTCGATCGCCTCGTGTCTACATCTCCAGCCATATCAGCGTCGGTATACCCAACCAGCTTCGGCTCGTCACCACCAAAGGAAAGTCTCCAACCAGCAGTGCCCTGAAGATATCGTAGAATCCACTTGACCGCACTCCAATGTACCCTTCCAGGATTCGAAAGATACCTGCTAACCGTACCAACTGCATGAGCAATATCTGGCCTCGTACACACCATGGCATACATAAGGCTTCCCACAGCTGAGGCATATGGAACCCGCTCCATATCTTCTTTTTCGTCTTCGGTAGATGGACACTGCTCCTCAGTGAGCTTAAAGTGAGCCGCGAGGGGGGAGCTCACTTTCTTCGACCCGTCCATCCCGAAACGCTGAAGTACCCGGTGAATGTACTTCATTTGGGACAAGTGTAGCAGCTTGGACTCTCTCTCTCGGCTGATCTCCATCCCAAGAATAGTCTTCGCTGCGCCAAATCCTTCATAGAGAAGGCCGCGCCCAGTTGGCGCTTCAGCTCCGCTATCCTAGTGGCATTCCGACCCACTAATAGCATATCATCAACATAGAGCAATAAAATGGTGAAATCATCATCGACAAAATATCTCACAAATACACAGTGATCCGACGTCGTCCGTGCATAACCATGCTCCCCCATAAACGACTCGAACTTTCTGTACCACTGCCTCGGAGCCTGCTTCAGACCATACAAGCTCTTCCTCAACCGGCAGACTAAATGTGACTTGCCCTTCTCACAGAATTCCTCTGGCTGCTCCATGTACAACTCCTCCTCAAGATCACCGTGGAGGAATGCTGTCTTCACGTCCATCTGCTCGACCTCCAAGTCGAGACTGGCTGCTAATGCTAGCACCACCCGAATAGACGAATGCTTGACGACAGGCGAAAAGATCTCATCATAATCCACGCCTTTCCGCTGACCGTAGCCTTTAACTACCAGCCTCGCTTTGTATCGAGGGCGAGTAGCATCATCCGTCTGCTTCACTCTGAACACCCATCGATTCTTCAAAGCCTTCTTGTCCTTTGGCAACCGCACCAGATCATAAGTAGAATTGGTGTGCAAGGAACTCATCTCCTCCTGTATAGCCTCCATCCACTCCTGCCTGTGTTCGTCTTCCATAGCCTCTGCAAAACTTTCGGCTCTCCCCCGTCAGTCAAAAGCACATACTCATCTGGTGAGTATCTCGTAGATGGTCGACGATCTCTGTCGCTCCTTCTCAGTAGAGCCACTGGTGCTGGCTGTATACCAACAGCCTCCTCCCCTTCAGGAACTGCCTCTCCGGTATGCTCATCCTCCTGAGGGACACCCTGATCACCATCAGCAGGCTGATGATCAAGGTTGGGAGCAACTCCATGTACTGGCTCTCCCATAACTGGATCCTCTGCGATGTCCTCTGGAAATTGCTCGAAGCGAAATGACTCTAACTCAGGCAATTCCTCAGCCTCAGAAGGCGTCTCGAAATCCTGAGTGTTGGTCATGGTCTGATCCTCGACGAACACCACGTCCCTGCTTCTGTAGAGCTTTCCTTCCACTGGGTCGTAGAGTCTATAGCCAAACTCATCCCGACTGTAGCCGACAAAGACGCATCGCCTCGTCTTCGGCTCAAGTTTGGTCCTCTCATCCTTCGGTACATGCACGAAGGCCTTACAACCAAACGCCCGCAGGTGATTGTATGACGGCTCTTTGCCGTACCATACTTTGTCAGACACATCACCCTGTAAAGGAGCACTAGGAGACAAATTAATAACATAAGCAGCTGTGAGAAGAGCCTCACCCCAATAACTGCCTGGCAAGTTTGCTTCTGACAGCAAACACCGTACCCTCTCCATCAGTGTCCTATTCATGCGCTCCGCTACACCATTGAGCTGAGGTGTCTTTGGCGGAGTCTTCTGGTGTCGTATCCTCTGCTCTCTGCAATACGCATCAAAGGGACCGATGTATTCGCCGCCATTGTCGGACCGAACACACAACAACTTCTTGCCCGTCTCCCTTTCAACAGAGGCTTGAAACTCCTTGAAAGTAGGCAGCACCTGATCCTTGGTCTTTAAGGCATAGACCCAAACCTTCCTGGAACAGTCATCAATAAAAGTTACAAAGTAAGAAGCACCACCAAGAGATTTTACCTTCATAGGACCGCAGACATCCGAGTGAATCAACTCGAGCAACGCCGGCTTCCTCGAACTTGGGTGACTTTGGAAAGACATCCTATTTTGCTTTCCAGCTAAACAGTGCGTGCACTTCTCCAACTTTGTAGACTTGAGCCCCGGAATCACCTTCCTGTTCACCAAGTAGCTCATCCCCTTCTCGCTGATATGGCCGAGCCGCCTGTGCCACAACTCGGTAGACGCATCACTGACTGCGTTCACCTCCTGTGCTCCCTGTGCGCTCCCCTCCATATAGTAGAGACCGGACTTCTTGCTTCCTCTGGCAATCACCATCGAACCTCTGGAAAGCTTCCACTGACTATTCCCGAAGAGACTGAAGAATCCCTTGTCATCCAACCTTCCAACCGACACCAGGTTGAAACGGATATCAGGGACATGATGAACATCTTTGAGAACAAGAACCGCACCCGTCTTCGTTCTCAAATACACATATCCAACGGCAACCGCCTTCGACACATCTCCGTTGCCCATCTTCAACACGCCACAGTCGCCTGTCGTGTAAGTGGCAAATAGTGCCCTGTTGTGAGATACATGTGCTGAAGCCCCTGAGTCCACCAGCCAAGAATTGTCATCGTAAGCGAGGTTAGTAATGACCTCATCACCTACGACGATCACATCGCCTCCATGCATCGAGGCCGCCGCTGTAGTGTTCTCTTCTTGCTTCCCCTTATCGCCCTTCTTCTCTCTCTTCCAAGCGAAACAGTTTCGCTTGATATGGCCCTTCTTACCACAATGGTAACACTCTGAGTCCTCGTAACGACCCTTGGACTTCCCCCTGCTCTTGTCTCTGCCACCACCTGTGTCACGCCCCGCTCCCGTAGGAGCGATCGTCCTCGCTAAGGTGTGATGCCCCACGAGCCTAGATTGCGCTCGTGCAAGGCGGGTTCCATAACGGCCGATTACAACGGCTGCGACGGGGTCGTCGCACAGAAGTCCCAACCAGATACATTGAAAATGCAGCGGAAATTTGAACCAAGTACACATGAACACAAGTTATTCAAAAGAAGCTCTTTATTGATATTTAATACAAGATTACATTTGTGGGCGCAAGGCCAAATTTCAAGTCTCTCGTGCTAACTTTTCTCTCGATTACAAGTCACTCTGCTCTCTCTCATCTCTCGATTACAATGCTTGAGCCAGCGGAAGCTTCGGAAGGCGATGTCCATACATTATGTCCTGTATAAGTCTTCAATCCATGCGGCCGCACGCTTCGAATCGCCAAGGAACTCCGTGCCTCAACGCATCCAAGCGAGCTCCGCGCCACGAGCTTCTACCTGTGCCTGCACATGAAACACTGTGTGGGTGTCAGTACCACTGTACTAGTGGAGTGAGCTCCTCGCCCACCCATACAAAACCTACACGTTTCATTTACTTTGTGCAACATAAACCCTTTTACGATTGTCTTTCTATTCTTGCCTTAGGATCAGTTTTAGGACCGGCGCCTTAGCGCAACTTGTGTATCAGAACCATTCCGTGCTTGCAATGTCAACGTTAACTCATACTTTGTCTTTAGACCACTTCTCGCTGCCCACAACGTTAACCTATCAAGTCGTATTTGCCTTACGGCCATAATCAGAGACGCAACTACACGAAAGACTCCATTTCCTTGCCTCTAGGCCTTTCTCGTGCTTGCATTGTCGACGCACCGACTTATACTTGTCTTTTGTGCCAAACTCTGGGACGTAACGACTCGGTCGTGCCATAACTCGATTCGTGCTTCAATATCTCCGAGGCAGTGCCTCCTAGCTTAGTCTCGCCTACACTTATGTTGTGACAACGCGGCTGTGCCTCATATTTCAAGGTCGTACCCAACAACTCAACGTAACTTTACATAACTTGCCCTACGGCCCTTTTCGACTTAACTCGCAATAGCTCAAGCCTAACTCGTACAACTCTATGCCAACAACTTAACACTGGACGCTGCATCTCGTGCCGAAGCACGTCGCCTTTGTCGTAGCCAAATCTTAGGCCCATATATTATGTCTTTCTAACTCATATATATTCAACTCGACTCAGTCCAAAGGCACCTACGCGGATTGCCGCCCGTGCCGACACATCTATATGAATGGTCACTGGCATTAACTAGCCATAGTGGACATAGCCTGACAAACGGGACCCTTGCACCGCCGGTTGCGATCCTCGCTGCAAGTCCCCGTACTACCAATTGCCTATTACCCGGCTTTGCTTATTACCCAGCTCGGCTATAATCAGTTCTTCCTAGGCCGAGTCGGTCCCGTGGCCCCGGGTTGCCGCTCGAAGAACCACCCCTTGTCGACAAGTCGTCCATGACCACGCGCCTACGCTAACTTCTAGACTTAACGTAATGCATGGTCTCATTATTATCACAGTTCCTTGGTTTTACTCTTTCCACTTTTCGTACTTCCTTTGCAGAGCCCCCAAACCAGGGTTGCCTCGGCGACTGAACCACAGTCCCGACATATTTCCTCTCGGTGACTAACCATCGCTTAGACTTAACGTTGTTTGAACTTAGGGAACGGCTACTGCATAGCCTTCCAACTTAACTTGAACATAACGTGTTTCTTTAAGTACCAACAGACCGTGGCTAACTTTCCAATAAACCAACCGTGGCTCGTGCCTTAAACCGACTCGTGTTCTACGCAACGCTATCGCCCAAGTCATACTTCATATGATGGGCCTTGGGGTCATGGGACTATTTATCTTGACAACCGCAGAATGAGCGGGACAGCACGTAGAATAACTTAGGTCGACCGGCATAACTTTGCCTAACTCACTCAAGCCTACAACTTAACCCAAGGGACGAGCAAAGGCTATGCCAAGCCTTGCGGGACAGGACCGTGCATGCTTTAGCAAGCATTTGTGCGGCGACGCCTATGACTTAGGCTAACTCTCATCTTTTGCACCGAAGACCAACTTTCCTTCTCCCAAGCTACGGGACGAAGGACCGAGTGTCATTTTCAAAGCACGTCGTGCACCAACTCTAAGCCGACCGTGGGACGTTTTCCAAGTTCTAACTCATTTTGACCCGTCGGAATTATTCCCTTAGCTATGTGGATTCATCTCTTTTATTATTAAGCCTACTTGTGCAAGTTGAAAACACAATTTATTATGTGTAGGCAAAGATGAGGCAAGTTCACCGAAACTACCCCACCTGAGCGATGTCTCCAAGCAAGCCATTGCAAGGCTAAGGCCGAACGCCGTCGGCGTTTCGATTTCTCCGATTGACTTTGCGGGACGGGACACTACAACATACACCACTCAGAACAAGTCTCGTCCTCGAGACTTTCCTGAAGGCAAGCCATCCTACCATTTCTATGGCCAAGACTTAATCGTGCCTGGGCACGGAACTACCATACGCACTTCGCCTACGCGTTTCCTCGATTCCGAGCCACGCTCGTACGACTATCTATCTTTCCGTTAATATGATTTCAAGATCTCGACACTCTCCCATTCCTTAAGTCTTGCTTGAACTCATCGTATCACTTGGCTGGATCATGCACGCATTCCAAGTGTCCCCAAAATACATGCATTCACCCAGCCGCATGACAGAGAATTTGTCATTCTCACTCGAGTCGCATCGTGCACATACCTAGGCGTCCCTGAAATATATACATGTCAGCCGAGTCTCGTGAGCAGGGTTTCCTATATTCGTGATTCACGCCATCTATCTATTCCAATCCTCAAGATCAATCCTTCGATTGATAACTCATGAAACAGGACGTCTCACCTAACCGCTAGGCCATTTCTTTTCGAGGCTAAGTCAATGTCAGGATTGGAATCATAGTTCCCCAACAATAATGCCAACACTGACCCCAATCCTAGGGTCAAACCAAAGTCGGTAGCACGGGGTTTTCTACCCAAGCTCGCGTCACTTAGATTTCTAAACATCGAGCACGATCACCTATTTATTTCAACGCATTCGTTGCGCAGAATTCAAATCCGTTCAGTCACCAACTCTAACCAATTCGTGTATTCGATCACGAGGTCGTCTAGCTTTGACAATACGTTGCATCCCAATCTCACGCAAGTCCGATTATCTGTGGTAGTTCATGAATCACCATGCAACGCTCCTGCGGAATAATCATTCTCATCGGGGCGTAACTCTTGTTTGAGTTTTAGACTAACTCATTCTTGATACGCAGATTGGACCTACTCAATCTTCAAGTTTAATCGACAAGCACACCAATTCATTTTCGAGTCCATCTTCGCATCTAACCACAAGTCGAAGCACAAATTGTCGTACCGTGCAAGTTCGACCACCCCCGCTGTATGAATCACCATACCAGCGCTCACGCAGAGTGATCGCCCAAATCGGCGTGACGCATGTGCGAGGCAGAAGTAGCGCTCGCATAAGACAAGAACGTCAACATTGTGGTTATCGGCGAAGCAAATCCAAACATTCCATTTTTCATCCAAGCCAAGTTTGATAGATCGATCGTCATTCGTTCAACTTAAAAAATCCTCGAGCCAAGTCTATCTTTTACTTGACGTATTTCAACATCCCGAATATAGCATCCATCGGAACCAAGACATCTGCACGATCGTTATTCGCCGAGTCAGAGTACCCCCGAGTTATCGTATATCGATCTTTGATACGCCTCAATACCATCGACGATATGCGTAACCTGACGATCTTCCTTTGTAACCAATTTTCGAGTCGTGCGTTGATGCTGTTGTCCGAGTTGGATATTCCATAATTTTCTCGATATTCAAGATCAAGCTCGATCGCTATTCCTCAAGCTCGTTTCAAGATCGTTGTTCAAAACTCAAGTCACATTTCATTCGAATCAATCCGAAATCGTACGTACGGTCCTCTAAGTTTCCTCGATCAAGACCATTCATTTTATTCATCGTTTCGAATCGTGTTCTAACTCGCGTTGCACAATGACTAGTTGTCTGAACGACATCTCGTTTGGGACATTCGAAGTCACGACCAACTAAGCATGACGCGCTCTAAGGCTTTGTGCAATCGCATCGCCTTGCCGACGTAATCCTCAATATTCACTCGAATAATTTCCAAGACAAACCATACACCACTCGGATTCAAGCCACTCGACTAGTCGTCGACACTCATTCTTATTCTTCTCCGAACCTATCACATACACCACTCGGATTCAATCCATACGATCTAGTCCTCAATCACATTCGCATCATGCACTAAGACGTCCTTCAGATTCGTTCGACGAATCACTAGCGTAGTCGCTCGCGTCGTCTCGACGCACTAAGTCGTTCGTACTATTTCCTCGAAATCTAAATCAATCTTTCGTGTACGCCTAAGCGTTAGTTCGATAGCGTTCCTATCGATAGACACTCTAAGTGTAGCTCCGTTCCCAACCGAGCGATATTTAATATTGCTTGCGTCTTGTTTGCACCGAAAGGTCGAGGTGCGCGACGCGCGGCACAACTTAGCTGAAAGGCCGTGTGCATTGCTATCTCGTGCGGACTATATTCCAATTTTGCACGCTTAATTGCCAGGGTCGACGTTGGACTAATTAGGCATGCACGCGACTTGCTAACATTAGCACCTGTTTTCTATCGAGTCAAGTTTGCAACGTTCGGCACAAAGGCCTCCAATGAGTCCGGCAACGGCCTATCGATGCGTTCGAGCGAACGCATGTACGAGCTTTCGAAAATATTTAGACTTATTGTATGGACATGCCGAGGGACATTTGAGAGAGAGCGCACCAACGATAACAACTTGCGGAAGCAACAGAGTTTTGCGAAAACATCGAAGTTAAAGAATTCAATCGACGGTACAAGGACGTAAAACCGTGCTCTAATACCATTATGTCACGCCCCACTCCCGTAGGAGCGATCGTCCTCGCTAAGGCGTGATGCCGCACGAGCCTAGATTGTGCTCGTGCAAGGCGGATTCCATAACGACCGATTACAACGGCTGCGACGGGGTCGTCGCACAGAAGTCCCAAGCAGATACATTGAATATGCAGCAAAAATTTGAACCAAGTACACATGAACACAAGTCATTCAAAAGAAGCTCTTTATTGATATTTAATACAAGATTACATTTGTGGGCGCAAGGCCAAATTTCAAGTCTCTCGTGCTCACTTTTCTCTCGATTACAAGTCACTCTGCTCTCTCTCATCTCTCGATTACAATGCTTGAGCCAGCGGAAGCTTCGGAAGGCGATGTCCATACATTATGTCCTGTATAAGTCTTCAATCCATGCGGCCGCACGCTTCGAATCGCCAAGGAACTCCGTGCCTCAACGCATCCAAGCGAGCTTCGTGCCACGAGCTTCTACCTGTGCCTACACATGAAACACTGTGTGGGTGTCAGTACCACTGTACTGGTGGAGTGAGCTCCTCGCCCACCCATATAAAACCTACACGTTTCATTTACTTTGTGCAACATAAACCCTTTTACGATTGTCTTTCTATTCTTGCCTTAGGATCAGTTTTAGGACCGGCGCCTTAGCGCAACTTGTGTATCAGAACCATCCCGTACTTGCAATATCAACGTTAACTCATACTTTGTCTTTAGACCACTTCTCGCTGCCCACAACGTTAACCTATCAAGTCGTGTTTGCCTTACGGCCATAATCAGAGACGCAACTACACGAAAGACTCCATTTCCTTGCCTCTAGGCCTTTCTCGTGCTTGCATTGTCGACGCACCGACTTATACTTGTCTTTTGTGCCAAACTCTGGGACGTAACGACTCGGTCGTGCCATAACTCGATTCGTGCTTCAATATCTCCGAGGCAGTGCCTCCTAGCTTAGTCTCGCCTACACTTGTGTTGTGACAACGCGGCTGTGCCTCATATTTCAAGGTCGTGCCCAACAACTCAACGTAACTTCACACAACTTGCCCTACGGCCCTTTTCGACTTAACTCGCAACAGCTCAAGCCTAACTCGTACAACTATATGCCAACAACTTAACACTGGACGCTGCATCTCGTGCCGAAGCACGTCGCCTTTGCCGTAGCCAAATCTTAGGCCCAGACATTGTGTCTTTCTAACTCATACATATTCAACTCGACTCAGTCCAAAGGCACCTACGCGGATTGCCGCCCGTGCCGACACATCTATATGAATGGTCACTGGCATTAACTAGCCATAGTGGACATAGCCTGGCAAACGGGACCCTTGCACCGCCGATTGCGATCCTCGCTGTAAGTCTCCGTACTACCAATTGCCTATTACCCGGCTTTGTTTATTACCCAGCTCGGCTATAATCAGTTCTTCCTAGGCCGAGTCGATCCCGTGGCCCCGGGTTGCCGCTCGAAGAACCACCCTTTGTCGACAAGTCGTCCATGACCACGCGCCTACGCTAACTTCTAGACTTAACGTAATGCATGGTCTCATTATTATCACAGTTCCTTGGTTTTACTCTTTCCACTTTTCGTACTTCCTTTGCAGATCCCCCAAACCAGGGTTGCCTCGGCGACTGAACCACAGTCCCGACATATTTTCTCTCGGCGACTAACCATCCCTTAGACTTAACGTTGTTTGAACTCAGGAAACGGCTACTGCATAGCCTTCCAACTTAACTTGAACATAACGTGTTTCTTTAAGTACCAATAGACCGTGGCTAACTTTCCAATAAACCAACTGTGGCTCGTGCCTTAAACCGACTCGTGTTCTACGCAACGCTATCGCCCAAGTCATACTTCATATGATGGGCCTTGGGGTCATAGGACTATTTATCTTGACAACCGCAGAATGAGCGGGACAGCACGTAGAATAACTTAGGTCGACCGACATAACTTTGCCTAACTCACTCAAGCCTACAACTTAACCCAAGGGACGAGCAAAGGCTATGCCAAGTCTTGCGGGACAGGACCGTACATGCTTTAGCAAGCTTTTGTGCGGCGACGCCTATGACTTAGGCTAACTCTCAGCTTTTGCACCGAAGACCAACTTTCCTTCTCCCAAGCCACGGGACGAAGGACCGAGTGTCATTTTCAAAGCACGTCGTGCACCAACTCTAAGCCGACCGTGGGACGTTTTCCAAGTTCTAACTCATTTTGACCCGTCGGGATTATTCTCTTAGCTATGTGGATTCATCTCTTTTATTATTAAGCCTACTTGTGCAAGTTGAAAATACGATTTATTATGTGTAGGCAAAGATGAGGCAAGTTCACCGAAACTACCCCACCTGAGCGATGTCTCCAAGCAAGCCATTGCAAGGCTAAGGCCGAACGCCGTCGGCGTTTCGATTTCTCCGATTGACTTTGCGGGACGGGACACTACAACCTGGACCCCTGCTTTTGCCCCTTTCGCGGCTCTCTGAAACAAGTGCCTCTGAGTGGTGGGATGTGGATGAAGTGTCCTGAGAACGTCTCCGCATCTCTTCATTCAACACCCCGCTCTTGGCAAACTCCAGACTGACCACGCCCTCTGGAGCAGAAGCGATCATAGATACTCGTACGGTCTCCCACGAGTCTGGCAATGTACACAGCAGCCATAGTCCCTGAACTTCGTTGTCGAACTTGACTCCCATAGAAAATAGCTGGTCAACCACGCCCTAGAACTCACTCAAGTGATCCGAAATAGACGCCCCATCCTTGTATCGCAGACCCATCATCGTTCGGATCAGGAACAATTTGTTTACCCCGGTCTTCTTCGCATACAAGGATTCCAGCTTATCCCACAACATCTTCGCGTGCTCAATATTGGCAACGTGGTTGTACACGTTCTCATCAACAAACTGTCGTATGTACCCACACACCTGTATATGCTCGAATGTCCAGTCCTCATCGGATTTATCACTGGACTTCTCGGATGCAAACACGGGTAGATGCAGCTTCTTGACAAACAGCAAATCCTTCATCTTGCTCCGCCAATAATGATAGTTTGTGCCATTAAGATTCACCATGCGCACCGGCTTCGCGTCCATCTCTCCTCTCTGGTTTTTGTCAACTCCTGACACTCCTTCTGAATTCCAGAACCTTGCTCTGATACCACTCTGTTGGGAAAGAAGCGCGGAAACCTTTCCCCAAACCGGAGAGTACCTGCGAGAGGATCGAGCAATACAACGCACGAACCCAAAAACAATCACACAAAACAATCCACGCAGACACAGAGAATTTTTGACGTGGAAAACCCTTGCGGAAAAAACACGGGACGATCGGAGTCCAACCCTGAGAAGCCTCCACTAATGGAATAGAAGAATTACACCCTCTACAAACTCCTTCCGATCCAAATCGGATCCCCACAACACTCAGAGATAAGAACAATGATTACAAGGCTACGAAGAGCGAGAACGACGAGTAGAGATTACCCGAACACGATCTCCTTCGAATAGCGACCTTCAATCCTCCGTCTTCTTCTCCGAAGTTGCAATGGCACTCTTGCTTCCTTCCTCTCTCCAAGTTGTGTTACGTTGCGTTAATGAATTAGGGTTTGGAAATCCCAACTTAACTCCCTAATCCCGCAATCAACCTGGACCGTTGGATTAGATCCAGTGGTGAAAAGTCACCCAAATTCCCGCATCAGCCCCGACGACACAGAGTTCGGCCAGAACTCTGTGTCGGGCAAACAGAACCTACTCGCCAAATCCTGGAACAGCCAGACCGAGTTCGGCCAGAACTCGGCCTGGGACCGAGTTCGGGCCGAACTCGGCAGCCCCATTCCAGAACCTCCCTCTGGGTTGACAGCAGCAGTAGCAACTCCGCGTCGCCTACTTCCC
Organism: Iris pallida; assembly: GCA_029216955.1. Classification (NCBI taxonomy): domain Eukaryota; kingdom Viridiplantae; phylum Streptophyta; class Magnoliopsida; order Asparagales; family Iridaceae; genus Iris; species Iris pallida. The sequence goes on along the minus strand of JANAVB010002395.1, from coordinate 5,799,436 downwards.
GAGCTTCTTCGACACACGAATGGCGCTCGTCGCACTCCGGGGTCTTCTCCACATAGGTTGGGAACCCCACCCACTCCAACAGTTGGTTGGATACTTTATTGTCATATATAGATCTGTAGATAGATTTTGCATTCACGTTCCCATCCTCAGTATGAATCCATATGAGTCTGTCTTGACCGTGGTTGGGAAGAAGAGGGATTTATATGACGGCTGCATCTTCAGAAACAGTGAATATGGAGAAAATGAGTTGCTCATTCCAACTGTAGTTAGAATGGTTGATCAACCTTGAAGTTTGGCCTTGAGAAAACCCAGGGGTCATCCCATACTAGCCAAAGGATATTATTGATTAAAAATTCTCTGCACCGTAGGATACAAGACCAGATGTTAGAAGAGGATTGTGAAGCTCGTGCTGTCCAGAAATTGCAATCGTTGAGGTATTTATTGGAGAGCAGTCTCACCCAATCTGCATTTGGAGAAGAAAGAAATCTCCAGGCCAGTTTCGTAACAAGAGCTTGATTTGTAGTCTCTGAATCCTTAATACCCAGGCCGCCTCGTGATTTAGGCAATGTGAATATCTGCCACTTTTGAAATGCATTTTTTTCCTTGATTTGCCGACCGTCCCCACCAGAAGTGATTTTGAATGCGGGAAAGATTATTAGTCGCATGTTTAGGTAAAAGATACGAGGACATAAAATAAGTTGGCAATGAGGAGAGTGTCGATTTGATGAGAGTAGTTCTACCCGCATGTAAAGGCAACTGCTCTTCCAACCATGAAGCTTTGTAATGACTAGAATCAATTAAACTGGAAAATGTGGAGATTCTAGTTTTTGGAAGAAGGAGATGATGTCCTCGATATCTATCCTTAAGAGTCCATGATTTCGACCCTTAGATTAATATCGAGATAGAGTTGTCTCGTGTAGATGTCTAGGTTGCGAGGGAAGAATATGGAAGATTTTTCAAAATTAATCTGCTGTCCTGACCATTGTTCGAAGGAGATTAAGATGCGCACTTGATTTGTAATATGTTTTGTAGAGAACAATAGCCAAATAGGAAAAGATCATCAGCAAAGAGAACGTGGGAGTAGGAAACAGATGAGTGTCTACTGATTTTGACACCAGAATACAAGTTATTTCGTTCCATAATGTACAGGTGTTTGGAAAGAAGGTTTGGGTGGGAAAACCGTTAACCAAAATAGAGAATGATACAGTGGTGATGCAAGTCATGATGAGGTCATGAGTTTTTTCAGAGAAACCAAATCAAATAAGCGCTTGGCTTATAACATTCCAACAGAGCCTGTCATAGGCTTTATACATATCCACTATGAGTGCAAAAGCACCCTTGGAGGGGCTGGATTTGGATATGGTATGAAGAAGTTCTTGAGCAATGACAGTGTTATCATAAATTTGTCTCCCAGGAAAAAAGGCATTTTGGGTGGGAGAAATAAGTTAAAAGGTCAAATATTGAGAATTTCATTGTTGAAAAAAAAATGAGAAGACGTCTACTGGAAGGACATTCCAGAGTCTCTCTTCTTGTCTCTGCTCCTTTTCATAATTCATATTTACATTTATTACCCCCAAATTTGTTCCAAAAAAATGAGAGATGTATTTTTAAAAAAAAATTAATGTCAGCAGATATTTTAATTATTTGCTCGATCAATTTTTTCTAATGATCTTATGATCAATTTTTTATGCAGAAAATTTTCTCTACAATAATATATTTTAAATATATATATTAGCTGTAGAGAAATTATTTTTGGCCAAATTATAAGAAAAGAAACGTTTTGCCACTATATGTGATGCCAAAATTTCACCAGACACAATAGTGGAATTCAGTTTTTCTGGCAGAATTTTGGAATCAAAAATTCTACTAAAAATCATTAGGTTAGGGTTAGATTTTTTAGGGTTAGGGTAAGGGGTTGACTGCTTGACTTAGTAGATAAGACTCATTTTCGATTTACGAGCTCGTGTAGTATGACGATGTTGCTACACCCTCCACTCATTGTCTACTAAACATGTGTTACAACAAATTAAGTGAGTGAAGAAGTCTGATAAAATTTATCGAAGATGTACATTTATCATATTTTTTTGATCCATCGGGGAAAAAAATGCACTACTTGAGCCTTGTAAGTGGGCCATAGTGCAACATTTGATATGAAAATATGAACAATGGGCGATATGTGTTACACTAAAAAAAATTATATGTTATTCTACAAAACATTAACAATATTAAATCGTATACCCTGTAATCATTCACAGGAACCTGTGTGTATAGGTAGTACGTTCTAGCTTCATGAAATTTTTGCAAAGCCAACTATATTTGACTAAACTTTTACCGCATATATATTCTCGACGGATCCACACAAAGGTAATGTACGATTAGCAAACCATGATTAAATATTACAGGTTCACCTATAATAGATAATTCTAAAATATTTGTCACATTATCTAGGATTATGGTCATCTCTCGAACCGGAAGTTTGGAATGTGTTGCTTCCGAGAAACCAATGATCATTGAGACTAAGGATCAAGTTTCATTGGCGCATTTTTAGTTTTAATGTTTATTGTCGGGTTTAGTGGGGTTAGAGGATTTATCAACGTCCTTAGTATGAACCTTTAGATTCTTCCTATAAAATTTTGGTAAACTTTTTTCTGTTGCTGAAATTTTAGAAAAGTTTTATGCAATGTGTGAATTTTTTTATTATAAAAGTTCAAGACAATGAAGTACAATTTGAAGCTGCTATTAGACTTGTCAAATGGGTCAGGCTGGCCTAGCCTGGCAAGAGCCTGGTCCCAAAAAATAGCTCATGTGCCGGCCCAATCCGATTAATCCTGGATTCGGACTGGTCTGGTCCAGTATATTGGGACGTGTCGGGTCTCATATCGCCCATAAGAGGTTCGGCCTGGCCTGACCTGACCCGAAGCCCAGACCTGTCCTGAACCGAGACCTGCCCGACCCAAAGAAAAATATGTTTATTGGAAATTCCTTAAATATTATGTATATCCAACTTATTACAATATGCTGCATCCAACTTCAAATCACCATTTTTTATTCTCAGTGAAGTCAGTTATATGTTTATAGCACATAATACCGTAACAGAAAAAAAAAAAAAAAATACTTGGTAACAAGACAGAACAAACTTGTTGTAGCACATAATATTATAATAGAGAAAGAAATCTTGGCCCAAATATATCAATGTTTTCCGATAAAAGTCTGCAAAGAAAAACTTTATATTGATGTAAACAAATTATAACCTTTTCTTTGACAGCTTCTTGTTCTATAACACGCTGCTGTTCTTTGACAGCTTCTTGTTCCATATCCGTGTTGTGGGCCACGTATCAGACTGGACTTAAATTTTTATCCTTAGCCTGCTATAGTGTACGAGTCTGAGAGGGCCGACCCAGAACCGATCCGGCTCATCCAAATTTGGATCGGGCCACAGCTCTGCACCTAACCAACACTCCAAGATAGGAAAAAAACCATTGTCACTTTTAATCAGTATGTTATGATTAGGCAATTGAAGCACAGGAACCCAACAAAGATCGAACAAGAGGTGACAGAAGCTGAAAGGTGATATAGGAAAAGATACCATGAAACTATGATTAATGTTCATACTCCTCTACTAAGAATGCAACCTATTGCTCCAATGGACATGGCAAAAGAAATCATCCAACTTCCACTCCACTGGGCCGCCGCCGCCGCCGTCGCGATACTACTATGGTACGCATTCCCCCTCCTCTGCTGCAGCAAACCCTCCCCTCCCCTCCCGCCTGGGCCGACCGGTCTTCCTGTTGTCGGCAGCCTCCCCTTCCTCGACCTCGAGCTGCACACCTTCTTCGCCCGGCTGACCAGGACCTATGGCCCTATATACAGCCTCCGTCTCGGCTCCAAGCTCGGCGTGGTCGTCTCTTCCCCCACCACTGCGCGCGAGGTTTTACGCGACAACGACGCCGTGTTCGCCAACCGCGACGTGCTCGCCGCGGCCGGCGTCATCGCCTACGGTGCCTCCAACATCGTGTGGAGCCCTAACGGGCCTACGTGGCGCATGCTCCGTCGCATTTGCGTGCGCGAGATGCTCAGTTCCTCCAGCCTCGACGCCGTCTACCACCTGCGCCGCAGGGAGGTCAGGTCTACTGTGAACCATCTCTTCAGCTCTGCCGGAAAGCCCGTCGATATCGGAGGACAGGTGCTTAAGTACTTCTTAAAAAAAAAGTTGCATGACAGTTGACACAGCATGGACACTGTGTCGTGTCCAATAATTATGATCTAATCCTGATGCTTATTGGGCTACAGGTGTTTTTGTCAGCGATGAACGCGATAACGAGCATGCTATGGGGAGGCACGATGGAAAGCGAGGCGGAGAGAAGTATGGTGGGAAGCGAGTTCCGGGAGCTGGTGGGAGAGATCACGGGGTTGCTGGGGGTGCCGAACGTTTCCGATTTCTTCCCGACGCTCCAGCGGTTCGACTTGCAAGGGATGGAGAAGAAGATGAAGGTGATTCTGGAGAGGTTAGATAGGATATTCGTCTCAATAATCGCCCAGAGGAGGAGCGCGGGAAACGGTGGGGGGAAGGACTTCTTGGATCATATGTTGCGGCTCGAGGGGGAGGAGGCTGACACCGCCACCCCCTTCACCTTGACTCACGTCAAGGCCCTTCTTATGGTAATCACCTACTCTCTCTTCTCTAGCTCTTTCTTAATATTGACTACACACTTATATACCCAGGTCTAAGTTCCAGTGATACGAATACAACACAGCACAGCACGTTAAGAACTAACAACATCCCCAACCTTATAGTCTTATTTTGTGTTGTGATTCCTATGTGGCATGAGGCACAAGACAATGTCTTTTCTATGTGGCAAGATGATATTCACACAAGATAATGAGATAAAAAAACTGTTCTCCAATGTAAAAGTATTGAGAAGACAATAAAAATTATTTTTTCCAACTTCCAAGACAACTCCTCCACTTCTTCATTTTTTTGTAAATATTTCTATTCATAATTGATGATGTGGAGACAAAGTGAAGTGCATTGTCTAGATCTAGACAACCAACTTCACATTGTCCTTTCCATGTCATTGCCATGTCAACTTCATGATTTATTCTACATTTGAAATGAAAGTTTGTCATTCCTATGTGGCAACCATTTTTTCTAAACTCACAGGAGGGTTGGAGATGCTCTAATATTGACTACACACTATATATACCCAAGTCTAAGTTCCAGTGATATGAATACAACACGGCATGATGCAGTGACACTGTTATTATTGTCTTAATATATTTTAGAGTGTTTGTATCATATTTTGTTAGGACCGGGGCACAATATTTTCAATGAAAAACTGAATAAAACAGTTGTAAGAACAACGTTCTAACGCAACACTTCTAGGAAGGTACACAATCAGAGATCCTAGAAGGATTCTGGAATACAAAAATCTAAGAAGATTTCGTATACGTAGCAAACGATAGCAGTGCTTCTAAAAAGAAGGTACTAATCGAAATGCTAAAGGTAGCAGTAAAGGTGACAGGCGATTGATGGAAAGGTGGTGTCCTGCTGGGGTGTCAAAAATACCAGTGCTAAAAGCTAGATCCGTCCACACGGTCAGCTTCCAGGAACCAGCAAGTTCGAGTGAACTCTGGAACGCTCTGGAAAAATGCTCTAAGACGGACTGCTCGGGACGACAAGGACTGAAAAAGAATACTTGAGTTGCTGTCGAAGGTGCTGGACCTCCAGTGGATCGAGGAACTCTCTCTTCTCTCTTTCTAGAATTTTCAGAATGACAATTCTCTGTTCTATCGAGAGAGAAGTGAGGCCCTGAATATATAGCTACTACTATAACCACTCAGATCCGCAATGTGCGCCACAAAATAACGTTAGATCCACTATTTCAGGATCAGTTATCGCATATTGTGGATTAGTTTGAATGAGGACAGCCACTACCTGTGCGCATTGCGCCAATGAACGAGTTACGCGCGTGCCTACAGCCGTATTGCGCGTTCTGCACAAATTGTAGCGCAACTGGCGCACCCCGCGCAACCCAACGCACCTTGGGCGCGCAACGTGGCCGCGCAAGTGGCTCGCGCAACGAGCGCAACTTAAGTGCACTATGCGCCTAGTGATGATGCTGACGTGCTAAGTACAAAGTGCGCCAACAAAACACCTCATGAGTCCATGAGCCCGAGTCCGAGTCGCTAAGCCCCTACGGGCTTAGCCCTAATGAAAATTAATTTCCCAAAAGCAAAAAGCATGAATACTTTTCTTGGAGCCTTATCCTTACCTCTTAGTAAAATCTGTTAGAAATTATTCCAAAAAATCTGCAAACAAAATAAAATAAAGTAATTGTTACCGGCCTCCGGGAAAGTCGCGCACGAAGCACAGCCCTAGGAGTTGATTCGGGTCTATGTGCAGACTTGTTTCGAATGCTCCTAATGGTAAAACTTCCGCTCTACCGGTATCTCCTCGTCGCACACAACTCGAAAAGAGCGACCCCGAACTTAGCTTTTGTCCAGAACAAATAAACAAAAGAGTAGAAATTCTTGTTGGAGATGAGGAGAGAAAAGAGTCTTTAGTAGAGGATATTTACTAAAGCCAATAAAGCACTATTCTAAGAGGAATTGAGTAGTATATATATTGATAAAGTACTCCAAAAATAGCCTATAGGCATCCTACATAACCGGATCCAAGAATTCTCCAACGTTAGGGAGAATAGAACCGGTCAATAGGGGAAAGAGAGAGTGAGAAGACTTGGTTTTTTTTCTTCTAATAATAGACAACAATCCCCCCCCCAAAAAACTAAGTTTGAAAACAGAAAGAACACAAGGACAAGTGCAAGAATTTTGGACAAATATATACTATGCATAAATGAGATGGACTACAACCTTGAATCTCACTTAGTGACTATTGTCTTGTCTGAAGAAGTGCTTAATGGACTATGCCTTGAATCAGACTTCCTGAACCAGATTCAGAAAATAGCACACATAGTACGCTAGAGGTTCTTGGATCTATCAGGTGGCGCTTTTGATCGGCCATGCGCACTTATTCCATATTCATGAGAGTTGTCTAGGATCGCCCTGTCCTATAGTCGCGGCCTTCACGACCTCTCATATAGGTAAGTCCTCAAGGGTTGGTAATAGGTATCAACCCTGCATATTGTCATACCCCGCTCCCGTAGGAGCGATCGTCCTCGCTAAGGCGTGATACCGCACGAGCCTAGATTGCGCTCGTGCAAGGCGGGTTCCATAATGGCCGATTCCAGCGGCTGCGACGGGGTCGTCGTACAGAAGTCCCAAGCAGAGACATTGAATAATAGCAGCAGAATTTAGAACAAAACACAAGTTATTAAAAAGAAGCTCTTTATTGATATTGAAACAAAGGTTACAATGGGACGCAAGGCCAAGATTACAAGTCTCTCAAGCTCACTCAAGCTCACATTACAAGTAACTCAGCTCTCTCTCATCTCTCAATACAAGTCTTGAGCCAGCGGAAGCTTCGAAAGGCGAAGTCCATACATTATGTCCCGTATAAGTCTTGACTCCATGCGGCCGCACGCTTCGAATTGCCAAGGAACTCCATGTCTCGACGCATCCAAGCGAGCTCCGCGCCACGTGCTTCTACCTGTGCCTGCACATAAAAACTATGTGGGTGTCAGTACTCAACTGTACTGGTGGAGTGAGCTCCTCGCCCACCCATACAAAACCGACACGTTTGATTTACTTTATGCAACATAGTCCATTCTTATCAATTGTTTTTCTAGTCTTGTCTTAGGATCAGTTTTATGACGGACGCCTTGGCATACTTCTGTCTGAGGACCATCCCGTGCTTGCACAACGACGTTAACTCATACTTTGCCTTAGACCTTTCTCGTGCCAATAACGTAAACCTATCAAATCGTGTTTGCCTTACGGCCATAATCAGAGACGCAACTACGCGATAAGACTCCATTTCCCGTGTGACCGTGCTATAAGTCCTTGTTGAGACCGTGCCTCACAACTCAATGAGACTCAATCATATCGCCGCCTCGCGGCCCTTTGCTACTAAATCATCAACTGACCCATCCAACTTGTGAACTAAGTGTCACTCGACCAACTTTGTCTTGCGGCACCTCCTGACTTAAACTCAAGATAACTCAATCATAACATACAACTTATATGCCGACAACATAAGACTCGACGCCCCATCTCGTGCCGAAGCACGTCGCCTATGTTGTAGCCATTCTTAGGCCCAAACACTTGTGTTCCAACCATACACACATTCACTAGACTAAATCCAAAGGCACACATGCAGATTGTCGCTCGTGCCGACCCATCTATATGACCCGAGCGGTTAGTCCAGCTACGGCTATACCGTATTTCCTTCCGGAACGACGCGGTCCCTCGGCACCTAGGGTTGCCGCTCGTGGAAACTTTTCTTTGTCGATAAGTTGTCCAATGACCATGCAAGACTCGACACAAACTGACGTCTCACACAGTCATTCATCTTTCAATGTTACTATCTCTTTCAAACTAATATCAATCACTTCTATCATTTGAGACCTCTTGACGACCCACGGTCGCGAGCATTCTTTCCATGTTACCATATCATTTCATTCAACTCAATACCTGTTCGATAGTCTTTTCTCCAAAAACTCATTAAATCAACCGTAGTTCATGTCTTAAACACTAGGTCCGTGCATCGTGCCTCAAACTGACTTCCGATCTTAAACGACGCTATCGCCTAAGTCATACTTTATATGACGGGCCTTGAGACCGTAAGGTTATGTGGTTATACCCAACCGTAGAACTCGTAGGACCGTGCTTGCTACCACTCCGATAGCCTAACATAACTTGCCTGACTTAAACGCACAACGACTCGACGAGCAAAGGCTGCGTCAAGCCTCGCATTGCGGAAACGTACCGCACATGCGTTCGACTTCTGAACGACCAAGTCATTTGGGTGCCTAGACTTATATCATAGGCCGTGCAACACAACTTAACTCATGGGACAAGCCAAGGCTATGTCAAGCCTTGGACGATAGGACCGTGCATGCTTTATGAAGCATTTATGCGGGCGACGCCTATGACTTAGGCTACGATCATAACTTTACCTACTCAACCAACTTTTCTTCTCCTAAGCCACGGGACGAAGGACCGAGTGTCATTTTCAAAGCACGCCGTGCACCAACTCTAAGTCGACCATTGGACCTTTCCATATTCTAACTCAATTCGATCCGTCGGGATTATTCCCTTTAGCTATGTGGATTCGTCTCTTTTATTATCAAGCCTACTTGTGCGAGTTGAAAACATGCGATTTATTATGTGAAGGCTAAGATGAGGCAAGTTTACCGAAACTACCCCACCTGAGCAAGCGGTCGCCTCGACCGAGCGATGTCTCCAAGTAGCCGTTGCAAGGCTAAGTTCGAACGCCGTTGGCGTTTTGATTCTGCCGATTGACTGAGCAGGACGGGGTACTACACATATCATGCTTGGACTTATTAAGAGTTTAAACTCACCCTAAACATATCACACCGGAACACTATCAAAATAGGGATGGAGTATCAATGTACACATGTACAGCCTCTTGGGCTTTTATTTTAAAGAGAATTTAATCTCAAGGTCAGTGTTCCATATTAGTCACCTAGTCCAGTTTGTTCCTACCCATTGAACCGGCTTCTTGGGATCTCCAGTCAGACCCGGTTGGGTTGCCACTGCTGGTGACTAAATTATGGGCTTAAACCTATCCCCCTCGATGATTCTAGGATCAATGTCCTAGACAGACCCTTCGTCAAGTGGTCTGCAAGGTTCTTTTCTGACTTTATATAGTCAAGAACCACATATTTGCCTAATAGGCTCTTGATAGACTTGAAGCGCAGCTGCAGGTGCCTGTTCATCTTAACATTTACAGAATCATGCTTTAGTAGTTCAATAACAGATTTATTATCACAATTGATAGAAATTGCAGGAATAGGAATATGATAAACAGGTATATGCATAATTAGATTTTTAAGCCATTCGACTTCTGTACAAGTAGTGTCAAGAGCTATCATTTCAGAGTCCATTGTACTCCTAGCTATGATAGTTTGTTTACATGAACTCCAGGAGATTACAGCTCCTCCTAGAGTAAAAACATATCCAGTAGTGGATTTCACATCATGTGAATCACTTACCCAGTTTGCATCTGAATAACCTTCTATAACATCGGGGTGTCTAGTGTAATGAAGTTTATAATCTAGAGTACCTCTAAGATATCTAAATACTCTATCCAAAGCAGTCCAATATGACTGATTTGGGTTACTGGTATATCTACTAAGTCTCCCAATAGCAAATGCAATATCGGGTCTGGTTCTATTTGATATGTACATAAGGGACCCTATCATCTGTGAATATCTATGTTGTTCTATAGGTGATCCTTCATTCTTCTTGAGACCAATATTACTGTCATAAGGAGTAAGGGCAGGTTTTTTGTCAAAATACTCAAACTTTTTTAGCATTTTTTAAATTGAATGTGCTAAAGATAGAGTATAGCCCTCTTTGCATTTGGACACTTGCATTCCTAGGATCAAGTTAGCTTCGCCTAGGTCTTTCATATCAAACTGGTTAGATAAATAATTCTTAGTGTTATTTATCAGTTCCAGTAAAGATCCTAGAATAAGGATATCATCAACATACAAGCATAAAATGACACAACTTCCATCAGTGTTTTTAGAGTATATACATTTTGTCATACTCATTTGGCAAGAAATCATATTCTATAATCACTTTATCAAATTTGTTGTGCCATTGCTTGGGAGCTTGTTTTAGGCCATAAAGTGATTTTACTAATCTGCAAACTTTCTTTTCTTGACCTTTAGCAATAAAACCTTCAGGTTGCTCCATGTAGATCTCTTCTTCTAGATCTCCATTCAAAAATGTTGTCTTTACATCCATTTGATGGATCAACATATTATGAATGGATGCTAAGGCTAGAAGGGTTCTAATAGAAGCAATCCTAGCTACAGGAGAATAGGTATCAAAATAATCTAATCCTTTTTTCTGAGTGAAACCCTTGGCTACTAATCTAGCTTTGTATTTCTCTATAGTACCGTCACCTCTGAGTTTCTTTTTGAAGATCCACTTACAACCTATAGGTTTACTACATAAAGGTAGGTCTGCTAAATACCAGGTACTATTCTCCATAATGGAATTGTACTCATTGTTTATGGCTTCTTTCCAGAAAAGAGCATCAGAAGAAGATATTGCTTCTTCGTAATTTGAGGGATCACCCTCTATCAAATAAGTGAAGAATCATTCCCCTAAATTTCTTTCAATCCTTCCTCTTTTACTTCTTCTAGGTTCTAAGTCTTGTTCAGGTTGTGAGCTTGATGAATGGCAATGGGACCTTGTAGAAGGAGCTAGGGAAGAACTTGAGGGGTTGGAAGAAATTCTATCCTTAAAAGGGAATATATTCTCAAAGTAAACTGCATCTCTAGCTTCTATAATGGTATTGTTAGAGATTTTATTTACTTCAGAATTAGTCACTAGAAATCTATTGGCATTGCTATCTAAGGCATATCCTATGAACACACCATCTACTGTCTTGGGTCCAATCTTTCTCTTTTTTGGTTCAGGGATTTCAACTTTTGCTAGACATCTCGAAACTTTGAGGTAATGGACTCTAGGAGTTCTACCTTTCCATAATTCATAGGGAGTCTTATCCTTAGATTTACTGGGAATCCTATTTAGGATGTAGCAGGCTGTCAATAAGGATTCTTCCTACAGATTATCAGGAGCACCTGAGCTGAGAAGCATGGCATTCACCATATCTAACAGAGTGCGATTCTTTCTTTCAGCAACTCCGTTGGACTGTGGTGAATAAAAAGCAGTCACCTCATGAATTATTCCGTATTCTTCACAAAAGTTAGTCATTTCGTTTGAGGGTATACTCTCCGCCACGATCAGATCTAAAGATCTTAATCCTTTTCTCTAATTGGTTTTCAGCTTCTGATTTGTAAAGCTTGAATCTATCTAGAACTTCATCTTTGGTTTTGAGAAGGTAGGTATAGCAATACTTTGAACAATCATCTATAAATGTGACAAAGTATTTTCTACCGTCTCGAATCAAAATCCTATTTGAATCACAAACATCACTATGAACTAGTTCTAGAAGATCAGAATTCCTTTCTACGGATTTGAATGGTAGTCTAGAATGTTTGGCTTGAACACAAATCTCACACTTGTCTTTATTATCTACAAGAGACTTAAGAATAAGATTTAGGTTCATCATCCTTCTAAGGGAACCCAGGTTCACATGACCTAGTCTACCATGCCAAACATTGGAAGATTTTACATTGGAAACAATAGGAGAAGGATCCAACATTTTATTTACAGTACTGAGAATAAACAGACCATCCTTTACAATTCCTTTACCAACAAAGGACTCATTCTTAGGAAATACAACTTTATTAGCTTCCATTACAATCTTGTAACCAGATGCTACAAGAAGGGAACCGCTAACTAAATTTCTCCTAACAGTCGACACATGAAGAACATCATGGAGAGACAGAATTTTATCTGATGTCATCTTCAGATCTATTCTTCCTCTTCCTACGATTTGTGCCGTAGAGCCATCTCCTAGGGTTATGCCTCCTCCACATGATTCCTGATAGTTTAAAAAACAGGAGCGATTAAATGAAACATAAATATTAGCTCTAGAATTCAACCACCAGTCATCAGAATGGTAAAAAATATTAACTAAGGGTTGGTAAGTCACAGACCTGAAGGAACCAAAAGACCCATTCAGAATCATGTTGGCTTCTAGAATTTGGCTGGGCCTTTCCCCCTATAGGAAGTCTTGATTGGTTCCTTCTTCCTTTGGAAATAGTTGATGGCCGTGTGGTTTGTTCTACCACACACAAAACAAAATCTTCCTTGATTCTGACTCTGACCAAAGTTTCTAAGTTTTTGGGGTTGCTGGTGTTGACGATTCTGGTGGTTCTGGTGATGAGACTGAACAATATTCTTCTTCTTGAAGATATTTTTCTTGGGTTTGTGAGGATTATTAGGCTTAGGTTTGCTTTGGGATGACTGTACTAGGTTTACCTTAGCCTTAGTCTCAGACTTGGAGTTAGACCTTAGCCTAAGTTGTTCTTCAACTCTAATTTGCTTCAGTACTTGGGCAAAAGTAATATCACCTTGGGTACGATGAAGGTCCTTTTTTACATCAGACCAAGAGGGAGGGAGCTTATCTACCAGGCAAGCTATCTTATGTTCAGCTGAAAAGGTTGTACCTTTAGCTTGAATGTGCCTCACAAAATTTTGGAATTCATGGATTTGTTCATTCATAGATTTGTCATCTACCATAAAATACTTATTAAATGCTGAAGAAGTGAATCTTTCAATTCCAGCATCATCACAACCATATCTAAAGCATCCCAAAGTTCTTTGGCACTTTTATATTCAAAGAATATATCATAAAGTGAATCAGATAAAGCATTTAGAATTCGATGGAAGCAGTGAAAGTCTATTTTCTTAGGGGTTTTAGGTTTGGAGGAACTGGAGGGTTTGGACATTCCTATGTCAGACTCAGTATCGTCAGAATCATTTATGATGGGTGTGGAACCATCAATGGCTGAAATCAGTTCTAAAGTGGCGAGCCAAAAATTTATTTGACTCTGCCACCTCTTGAAGTGGGTGCCATCAAACTTGGCTGGCTTAGCAGTCGAAGTCTCGTCTTTGGTAGACATGATTTCTAAGGTCTGAAAATAAAATAAAATATTTACTCAATAATATGGATTAAGCTAAAACTTAACAATTTAAATGATTTTAGTAATAGACCTTTAAAATTTTAGATTTTCAAGTTTTGATAAGGTTGGGTTAGCTGTAGGGGACGGATCCCAGCAAGCGGAGGTTCACTAGGAACACTTAAGAACCGGTCGCTTAGACGATTTACGTCTTTTTGACAGAAGGGCCCTTTCGGCTTGTTCCCAAACAAATTTTTACTTTAGAACTTTAAAATTAAAGAAATTTTACTAAATCAATTAATTGTTTACTTTAGCCTAAATTTGAATATTTGTTTGCCATTGATTGTAAAAGAACAGAACAATTATCGGAGGACTGAACTTAGACTCACAATACAAACTCGTTCGTACAAAGAAAGCCTAGGAACGAAAACCTAGGTACAGCAGACTAAGTACGATTGTTTATTTTTGATTCTGGAGGGTGACGATAGAGGCTCGGGAAAGCGACGGCCGCTCTGCCTTACTCCTTGGACGATCGGTATGCAGCCTTGGCTCGGGGAAGATCTGCTCGGCGTTGACGAAGAAAGGCTCTTCTTACTCTCCTCGGGTTGCTCTCTTGGCTTCTCTCTCTCTGTGATTATCAAGAAATGGGGGAGCTCTCTCTGTGTATATCTCTCTTTTCTTTTTTTTTATTCTTTTTGTTGCCGACCTTTTTTACATGGGAATGATGCTGGCTATTTATAAGAGTGGGGTGGGATCATTAGGGTTTGCTGATGATTATCTGTTTGGAATGTCGGCGCTCCTTCATTCTATCTGGGCCCTTGATCCTGATCATAATGAATCTCGACCACTAATGCGGATAGCACCAAATCTTATGAGCAGTTAATGCTGACTGCCTTAAATCTTCGTAATTGATTATGCCAATATTTGATTGCTCGCCACGTGTCCTATTGGCTTGATGATGAATGATATGCCCTGATCTCGGCAATTATGATGATGATGTCGAATATTCTCGTTGGGATTCTGTTGCATCTTCAGTGCCACGTTTTTTTAATTGAAGATCCTGCCAGGGCCGCATAGGGTGACCAACACTTGAACCGCAGGAGGATACTCCTCGTGAGCCGCATGAGTCAATGCCTCATCGAGCCGCAGGGGACGAACTTTCCGTGAGCCGCATATGCATAATCTTTACGAGCCGCAGGGGACGATCTCTCCATGAGCCGCATATGCCTAGTTTCTGTGGGCCGCATGAATTAGCGTGGTGTTGAGCCGCATAGACCGGGCTATGGGTGGACCGCATATGGCGGATTTTTGTTAATCATATTAGAGTGACTCCTCAATGAGCCGCATGAAGTTGTTCTCTATCCGAGCCGCATGAGACTTTTGCCACGTGGCAATCTAGGATTTTTTTGTCAGATCGGGTCAGAGATTTTCTTCTTTTCCCGAAGAGTCTGTCATTATGGCAGAGCCATTATGATACTTTATGTCAGAGACAGCTGTCGAGTCGTGTCAGAGCATTAAATGAGGCCATTACTCCAGTGGCCAACTGTGGGGGGGGGGTCACACGTGTCGTCAGTTGAGCCGCATATTCCTGCTGAACCGCATTCATCCCCGAGCCGCATGAGTCTGTGGGTCTTCTTTTGGGCCGCATAGGGCAACTCCAGTATGAGCCGCATAGACTTGCTACCCGAAACCGCATGGGCCATTTATGCCTTTATTCTAATATTTTCCATGCTTCTACAGGACCCCCTTCAAAGTTTTCAATTTGTAAAATTAAAATACTTTGAATAAGAAGCATGGCCCCGTTCATGCCGCATAGGATGTTCTGTTTACCTGAGCTTCCTGGCCGCATTAGCATCTCGGCCGCATAGATTCTTCTGGCCGCATAGGCTCTTTGCCACGCGCCCTGACCACGTGAGCAAATCTTTATTAATTGCCTTCGATTTGATTTGACGCCGTCTTTTGGGGGAGGATCCCAAGGGTCGGTTTTGCCTTGACCGAAGCGTTCTCGCCTTTATTTTTGGAGGCGACACGTAATCCGAGGCGTCTTTCTACTTTATGGATCGCCTATAAATAGGAGTTTTTCAGCTCTTGGGGATTTCTTTACCTCATTTCTTTGCTTGAATTCCCTGTTGCCAACTTCGCTCGTCGTTTTCCTTCTTCATCCATCGACCATGGCTCCCAAGAGATCTGCTGCATCGAAGGCCGCGAAGGACAAGGCAGTTGCTGCTACGGCGACTGCGACGACAAATGTAGTCGCTCCTCCGCCGGCTGCTGTAGGCGCTGTCCATCCTGATGTTCACCCGCCCATCGCTGGTGAGGGGGTCACTCCGAAAAACCCTAACTGCTGCCATGGCTCTGTTGCATACTTTATGCACAAGCCACATATACGAGACGTATCGATGTGACCGCATAAGCACTTCGCCCATTATGGCCGCATGAGCTTGTCATATTCGATCAGTGCCGCATGTGTGTTTTCGACTTGGGCCGCATAAGCGTTGCTCACTTTTGAACCGCATGAACTTGATGGTTTGTAGCCGCAGCGGTTTGTATGAGTTGGGCTTAGCCGCATGAATCTATAAACCCTTTTGAATCTGAGTTGTACGGACTTGGTTAATTCAGAGCCGCATGGGGCTATGACGCGCAGAGCCGCATGGACCTATCTGCTGATGAGCCGCATGAGGCTGTGGCAACCTGAGCCGCATAGACTTCAGTAATCTTTTCCAATACTTCTGTTTTCTTTGTTTGTCTTCTGACCTTGTTTCTTTTATCTTTTTCTAGTGAATCTGCCCGTGAATCCTGCGGGGGAACTTTTGGTTGGTTCAAATCAATTCGCTTTAGGTGTGCGTCTTGACGACCTAATTAAGCATGTATTGAATCAGTTCCCTGCTGATGAGCCTTTGGAGAGGTTGAATGCCATCGAGAATCAGACCCTTCATTACCTTCGTTCCATGATGAACACTGGGAGGCTGGATGGGAAATACCTGAAGCCTCTATTCCTCTTTGGAGATGCTCTAATCATAGGGAACTCTCGAGTGTTAGAGATTTCCGAAAACTGGGATTTCTCTTTGGACGGGGAGTCAATCCATATTCCTTTTATGGAACGCCATTATCCCTTATCGTGGTTCAACATGGTGCTGTTGAACAGGAAGATGGTGTGCAACTTAACCCCTACTCAATCGGAAATGTTGATGGGCGACATCCATTACAATCCGAATATGCGGTCAGCGTACCCAGGTAAGGATCCCGTCCCTCGGTATATGATGGGTCTGGCCCCGGGCTCCTTCATGAATGCATACGGTCCCAACTTCTCATTTGCTCAGGCTGACACCTTCTTGAATCGGCTTGTCCGTAAGAAGTCCTATCCTGTTGGTAGGATAGCGTTGCCGAACTGGATAAACCCTACTTCTATGTGGGTCCAGTTGACCACCTGGGTCCTGCAGACCTACGGAACACTCTTGCGTGAGGTGGGACTTTATCATGCTGTTCGAGGGACTTGTCACGGGCTCCCTATTAATAAGCCGCTGTTCATGGCGCTCTTGGAGATGTATAGCCGGCGAACGGGGACATTCTTCTCACCAGTAGGGGAGCTGGGGCTTGCTCTTCATGAGATGTATACTGTCTCTAAACTCCCCTGGGGGAATGAGCCTTTCGAGGTGTATACCCCTTCGAATGAGGAGTTTGAAGACTTGGACCGACGATTCCCAGGTTTCGTTGCAGTATACCGGGAGTTGCTGTGCCACCATAGTGCTTGTCACCAGATGGCCATAAAGACAGCGGATAGCTCCGAAGGGACCGCTCCCCACACCACATCATGGATTAGTTACCTTTTCAAAGTTAACCCTTCTGGTGGAGTTACTCCTCGAACCCCTAAAACGTACGTGGAGGTGAAGGATTTGATATCAGGCGTCAAGAAGTCGCGGTCCAGGAGTGACATATTTGGGAGTCAAACTGACTCTCTCAGCTACTTTTACTATGGGACCACGCAGATGTCAGAGAAGGCGCTTCTGGCTGGCTTTTTGATGATATGGTTACGGAATTGCGTCGTCTCGGGAGGAGCAGGTTCCATCGAGAGGATCGGTCGCCATTTTATTCTTCCCGCCGTTAAACTGGTGTTCGGAGTTAGGCTGGCCCTTCTTCCAGCCATGGTGTACAGCATCCACCACGGTCTTCGGACCTTCTCATCCAAAGTTGTTGCGCGTAAGAAGACCTTGGATTTTGAGCGCGTAGAATTGCCTTTCCATTACTTGATGGTGTGGTTGGCGATGCATTACAAGTCTTTGCTGGGACCCGGGATAGCGGAAGATGCTACGGATGAAGATGCTTTCCTCTTCAAATGCCATCGCCAGTCTTGGGAATACAATACTATGCCGGCTTGTCGGAGGGCGCTGGCGAGGGTAGATGGGTGTCACCTTTTTGTGTTTGTTCCTCCTTTTTCTGATGAGGATGTGAGTAAGGTACACCTTGATGGTACTGGACCTCCTCACTTTCTATCTCCGGATACGCTCACCTGGTTGTGTAACATCCGTCCTGCTCATTTGGTTTATCGCAACCGCGATAGGGTGTACCTGGAGCCTTACCTACCTAGTAGGTTTTCTCGGCAGTTCGGTTATAGCCAGTTATTCCTTGATCATCCCAATCCTGGTTTGGGCTTCGAAGGTAGTGTTCTTGATGGCGTCAGGGCATGGAATTATTATGATGCTTATCATACTCGAGCCAGCTTCTCGGTCCCTGATGCTCAGACGCCAAAGGAAATTTTATACGTGGCTGCTTTGTATCATGTCATGGCGAACAAGCCTCCTATTAATTTCGATCCGAGTACCAGTTTTATCGTGGGTACAGGCTTAGAGGAGAAGCCAAAGGGGGCTAAGGCCAGAAAGCAACTAGCGCTTCAGACTCCTCTCCCTGAATCAAAACCTTCCGAGTCGGCTGGGGAGGAAGATGACAGCGAAGATTCTCTTTTTGATGGAGGCGAAGAAGTAGCAGATCAACCGCTTCCCATCCCTGATGAACCGGCGGAGGGCCCATTGCTTTCTACAGAAGGTGAAAGAGTGAGGGAAGGACAGCTTCCGGCTGTGTCTGGTTCCTCACGTAAGCGAGTCAGGCACGAATCTTCTGGCAGTAGAGCGATCTTTTCCGTGAAGAGAGCTGCCGTTAAGTCTCGTGGATCGCTTATTACCGAAAGGGATGACGGTACCGATGCTACTCCGGAGGTAAGGCTAAATTGGATTTATTTCTTTGTTGTAGTTCCCTTTCCTCTCGTAGATATGATTTAATCACTTTTCTTTGTAGGCGTCCGACGGACCGGGGTCTTCTGAACCATCTACTGCCTCCGAGGTTGATCCCGCCCTTGCTGCCTTAATCAGCGATATGTGAGCCGCGGTCCTTTCTGCTGGAGCTCTCCCGGAGGCGGCTGGAAGTTCCCGGGTTGCTGAAGCATCAGCTCGGGGGAACGAAGGTTCCTCTGGGCCCGCCCCCGCGGTCGTTGAGCTTCAGCGAGATGACACCGTTCTCAGTACCTCTTCTCCCGGGGATGACTCTCTGATTCCTGATTCGGAGGCTATTGGTGAGGAGGCTGTGGTGGCTGTAAGCGAACCTCAGCCTCCATACTCCTCCATTGGTAAGATAGGCCATATATTGACTACCGAAGGGGCTTATTTGCTCTATCAACATATCCTTCGGGTCAAGTCGATTCATGGTTGCCTTGGCCCTGCAGGTCCTGACCTTTTACCTCCCGCCGCGGATGTTCTCGGGGAGAGTTCGGTCGGCCATTATCCGGACGAAAGGAATGTTTCTTCTCCTCTCTCTCATGTTGAAGAGCCTCCTGCCGTCTCCGGGCAGACGGGAAGGGAGTTGGCAATGGTTTCCGCCTCGTCTTCCGCTGTTGACACGGCTCCGAAAGTCGACTTCTCGACCTTGTCGGGCATCCAAATCCTGCGGGCTGCTGAAAAGGAGTTGGCCACTGTTCAAGCGTCTTACCGCACGGAGCTGGTTTCTCTTGTAGCCGAAGCGGCAGATTCTGTTGCATCTTCTTTCGTGCTGCCGGCCACACTCCCGTTGACACCGGCCTCCTCGGAGGCTTTGAACGAGGTGACGCAGGATGTGGTTGATAGCTTCTATCGTCACTTAGGGAGGGGTGTCGACGCTGCTGTAGAACGGGGAATCCCTTTCACTATGTCTTTGAAGGGTGCTCGGGGCCAGATTAACACTTTGAAGGACCTTCCTGGCAGGATGGGGTTAGCCGCGCTCCTGGAGCCCAAGTTGACAGAGGCTGATCGACTTGTGACCCAACTACTGGCAACACGGCAGGCTGGCTTGCCCGCTGCAATTGAACGGGAGTGGGGTCGCCTCGTTGCTGCTCGGGACAAGATCAAGCTCACTCGGGATGCTGCCGCGCCAGCTGTGCGGGAAGACCTTGACAAGCTCTCTGCTTCATATGCCCATCTGGGTCGTCGAAGTCAGGCTTGTAGGGCTCGTGAAGAGTCTGCTTCTCGTGGAGTAGCGGCCACACGGGAGCGGATTCTTGCACTCCAACAGGAGTTGGCCTTCCTAGAGTTAGAGCGGGAAGCTGCTCGTGCAGAGCAGGAGTCGATTGCTCGGGAGGCCGAGCGGGTTTCCCGATCCTCTGCCACCTTGGAGCGGTCTTTTAAGGAGTTTGAGGACAACTGGCGAGCCTATGCTCATCTGGAGGACCCGGCGGTGCTGAATCAGGAGGCAGAGCGTCGAGCCAAACAGAGTTTTGAGCGGTCGGTCGCCTTGATAAAGGACCGCCTCATGGTGTTATGCGCCCCGGAGCAGTGATCCACCATCTGTCCTCTTCTGCTTCTCTTTTTTGTTTTTCTTTCATATGTGTATATTTTTATTTGCGAGGGATGTGATCCCCACTGATGTAGCTCTTTTGAATTTTGAAATAAATGAGCATGTTTCAACTCATCTTCTCTTTCTTGTTTTTGTGGTGTTCATAGAATTGGACTTGCTGGGGGATTATTTGTGGACTTGTCACCCTGGGTGTACCTTGGTTTTAAGTACGGATAACAAGTTTGATTAGGACGTTTTGGAGCAGCCATGGCAAAGTGGTCATGGATGTTCTTGGGGTTGGAAAAAGGAGTGCCATAGAGCAACTGGGCTCCTGGGGCACGGAAGAATGGCGGGTTTATGCTAAGGGGCTTAGCGAGGGATATTTGTGGACCTACTA
The DNA here is from genome assembly GCA_029216955.1 of Iris pallida. Taxonomy (NCBI): domain Eukaryota; kingdom Viridiplantae; phylum Streptophyta; class Magnoliopsida; order Asparagales; family Iridaceae; genus Iris; species Iris pallida. Next base: position 5,778,556 of record JANAVB010002395.1, on the reverse strand, counting down.
TCCTTGGCGTACCCTGGTTCAGGGTATGGATAATAAGGTGGAAGGAAGCCAGTCATATTTGCTCCGAGATTATGAGGACGTAGCAAACATGAGGGTTTTACCGTGGAATCTTCCTACTCAGAGGTAATGAGAACATGGTAGGGGGAGACTTCACGGAAGACTTTTCTATAATCAATAGTGGTCAACAGAGGACGTTTGTGGTCAACAGAGGACATTTATGGTCAACAGAGGACATTTGTGGTCAACAGAGGACGTTTGTGGTCAACAGAGGACATTTGTGGTCAACAGGGGACATTTGTGGTCAACAGAGGACATTTGTGGACCTATTATCCTTGTCGCACTCCGGTTGTGGGTACAGATAATAGGTTGAAAGGGAACCAACATACTTGCTCAGAGGTAATGTGGACATGGCAAATATGGTGATTTCTTCGACGGAGCCTTCCCACTCAGAGGTAATGAGGACATGGCAGGAGTGGGCTCAATGAAGAAGGGGTGCATAGAACTACTCAGAGGTAGGAGGACATGGAAGTTCTATGCGAGGGGGCGGTTTGTTTTTGGTGGAAGTAAAAACGACTCAGAGGTAATGAGGACATGGTCGTTTCGGAAATTAGTGGATCGATTACCCTTTTTTGTGTACTGGGAGCGCGGGTAGTGGATCATGAGGGAGGATCTTATTCAGGAAGAAAGTTCAGAGGTATGATTATACGTGACTTACTATCTGAGAGAGTGACCGGAATGTAAGTACATAATTTGGATTTTTTAGAATATTGAGGAGATGAGAGTTCAGTGGCACCAGCGGGTGCATGGCTCGGTAATCTGAAATATTGTGGATGTGGGTTCAGTGGTATCAATGGATACATGACTCGATAATTTGGAAAATGGTGGGTGCGAGTTCAGGGGTACTAAGAGGGTACATGACTCGATAATTTGGAGAATGTTGTCTAAACATAGTATTTCTTCAGAAACTTGTCGTTGACGGGCAACATAAGCAAGTCCCCATTCTGCTTGGCGAGGCGGTAGGCGCCATTGGAGAACACGGCCTCGATGACAAATGGACCTTCCCATTTTGGCTGGAACTTGCCGGCGGTCTTGTGAGTCATGACCATTGGTCTCCGGACTGCCGGAACGAGATCGCCCACTTAGAATGTTCTGATTTTGACCTTCTTATTGAAGGCTCCTGAGATACGTGCTTGGTATAGCTCGATCCTTTGCTGGGCTAGGAGGCGCTTTTCGTCTAAGGCCTCCAACTCTTGTAATCGGCGTCGATAGTTATCATCCGTTGTCAATTGATAAGTGAGGGCGACGCGGAGTGAGGGAATCTGAGTTTCCAGTGGGAGGACTGCCTCACTCCCGTATACTAAAGAGAATGGTGTATTTCCAGTAGCTGTTCGAACCGTGGTGCGATAAGCCCATAAGCATTCGCCGAGCTTCTCGTTCCAGTCGCGTTTGTTGGAGGAGACAAACTTCTTGAGGAGTTTGATGATTGTTTTATTGAATGCCTCTGCCAACCCGTTTGCTGCCGGGTTATATGGTGTCGAAGCGACATTCTGAATGCAGTGTTTGTCGCAGAATCGATAGAATGCATGGCTTATAAACTGCGGACCATTATCATAGATGATCCTTCGGGGCAGTCCAAAGCGGTAGATGACGTGGTGCTTCAGGAAGCTTATTACGTTTGAAGTCTTAACTTCGGCGAGTGGGACGGCTTCCGCCTATTTGGAGAAGTAGTCGATGATCGTAAGTATGAAGCGATGTCCTCGGGAGGAAGGTGGGGTGATTGGACCAATGATATCTATTCCCCATGCTTCGAATGGCCAGGATGCCACCGTTGGATGTAGAAACTCGGATGGTTGGTGAATGAAGTCCGCGTGGACTTGGCAAGCCTTGCATTTTCTGGCATAGTCTATTGCATCTGCCACCATCGTGGGCGAGTAGTAGCCCATACGGCGAAGGCGGTCCTGTAGCTTAGGGCCAGGCTGATGGGCCCCACAGACACCGTCGTGAGCTTCTCGTACAGCTTCTTTGGCTTCTGCGTTTGACAAGCACCGGAGTAATAATCCGTCGTAGGATCGTCGGTACAGCATCTTTGTCTCTGTGTCGTAGAAGAATCTGAGAGAACGCCGTCTGATGGAGGTGGCTTCCCTTAGATTCTCCGGGAGGATATCGTATACGACGAAGTCAATGAACGGCTGTCTCCAGTCTGGTGTTTCGTCGACCGTCTGGGCGGAATAGCTCGCCACGAATTGAATATTGTTCTTGGGACAGACCAGTTCGTGGCCTATCACCTCAACCGAGTGATGCGCTTGGTTCGGCACTGCTAAGGAAGCGGCAAGGCCTGCTAGGGCATCGGCTTCGATATTTTGAAGTCTGAGGACGTGTTCGATGAAGAATCCCTCGAATGAGGAGATAATGTTGATTGCTATTTGGTGGTAGGGGATCATGTCTTCATGGCGGACTTCGTACGACCCCCGAATCTGATTGACGATTAATTGTGAATCGCCGTATGCTTCGAGATATTCTACTCCCAGCTCCTTTGCGAGTTGGAGGCCAATGACCAAAGCATTGTACTCGGCCACATTGTTGGAACAGGGTTCCGTGAGAGAGTAGGCGCGATTGATCACTAGCCCGGTAGGAGAGATCAATACTACTCCGACCCCGACGACAATATTTCCCTTGGATCCGGTTCTTGAAGCGCCATCGAAGAACATCCTCCATATGTTGTCGTGGGTGGTTGCATTAGAATCGACGACCTCATCTGGGATTTCCTCGTATATTCTGGATGGCCCCGATCCTGGATGGGCCGCCAAAAAGTATGCCAGGGCTTGGCCTTTGACAGCCTTCTGTGGGACGAAGATCATATGATATGGGGATAGCAGTATTGCCCATGTAGCGAGGCGAGAGCTGAGCGCCCCTGGTTTAGTCATGAAGACCCTGAGGGGATTTACCCGTGAGATCACATGTATGGTTTGTCCTGTAACATAATGCCGCGTCTTTTGAATGGCGAATACCAAGGCGAGGCATTCTTTCTCCACGGCAGTGTATCGGTGTTCGGGCCCGACCATCATTCGGCTGAGGTAGTATATGGCCTGTTCGTGTCCTGCGTCGTTATTTTGTGCCAGCAGGGCACCGAGGGAGTGTTCTATTGCTCGTACATAGAGCAAGAATGGTTTTCCAGGGACCGGGGCCACCAGGACTGGAGGATTTGACAAATATTCTTTGATGTCGTCGAAAGCGCGTTGGCATTCTTCGTCCCATACGAATGAGACTCCCTTCTTCATGAGGTGTGTGAACGGCCGGCATCGTCCGGAGAGATTGGAAATGAACCTTCTGATATAGGCTAGCCTCCCTTGGAGGCCTCTAAGTTCGCGGAGATTTTTCGGAGGGACCCATCTCCATTATTGCCTTAGTTTTCTCAGGGTCTACATGGATACCCCGTGCAGTGATGATGAAACCTAAGAACTTCCCGCTGGATACGCCCAAGAACGACTTTGTAGGGTTCATCTTCAGGTTGTGGGCTCGCATCAGGTCGAATACCGTTCTCAGATCTTGCAGATGATCCTCCTTACGGCGACTCTTGACAGCGATGTCGTCGACGTAGCATTCCACTGTTTTGCGTAAATGTTCTCTGAAAATGATACTCATAGCCCGCTGATATGTGGCACCAGCGTTCTTTAGACCGAATGGCATGACTGTGTAACAGTATGTGCCGATCGGTGTTCTAAATGATGTGTGCTTCTCATCGTCGGGGGACATCTTGATTTGATTGTATCCCGAGAATCCATCCATGAATGACATACGTTCGAAGCCGCATGTGTTGTCAATCATGATGTCCGTGATCGGGAGGGGAAAATTCGTCTTTCGGACATGCCTCATTTAGATTACGGAAGTCGATGCAGATTCGGATCTTCCCGTTCTTCTTAAGGACCGGGACTATATTGGCGACCCAGTCAGGGTGTTGCTCCTCAAGGATGAAGCCGCTGGCTATCAGCTTGTTGACTTCGGCTTCGATCGCGTCCATGACGCCCGGGCGGAAGCGTCGTTGCTGCTGCTTGACTGGCTTTGCATCCGGCCGTATATTGAGTTTATGGAGAGCAATATCGGGATCTAATCCCGGCATGTCTTCGTAACTCCATGCAAATACGTCAATGTATTCTCTGATGAGTTCCAGCAGTGATTCTCGTTCCTCGTCTGTTAGGCTTTTACTGACGAAGATTGGCTTTGGAGAGGATTCGGTGCCGAGGTTGACCTGCATAACTTCATCCTCTGTAGGAGGTTCTCTTAGCTCGAACCGCTTTTCCCATTGTGCGTCTAACTGTTGGGCCCACGGCTCAAGCTCGAGGATTTCAGGAATGTCCTCGTCTTCTTCGTAAGCGTCGGCAAATGCCATGTTGACTGATAGGACTTGTCTGAATATGTCCCCAATGCTTGTGTCTGAGTCGGAAGTTGGTGACCCGGTTGAGTGTAACTGCCAATCACATTCTTCATCTGAACTCTCTGGAGTCGTTGTGGGAGTTACATACCCTAGTCCACATCGAGTTTTGCTATAGTAGTCCCGTGGTTTACCAGACGGTACTGGGGGCTTCAAAGGTAGTCGCCGTCCGGTACCGTAATTCAAACCTGGTGTAGTTTCTAGATCATATCCTTGTTTCTGCATGAGGTATTTGGACTGGGGACTATAAAGGTATAGAGGCAATCTCCCGGCATCTGACCCAAGATCGACTTCTTCTATGGTGAAGGGGTACGGATCGTCTTTCCGGCCAAAGATAATCGGGTGGTCCCCTCCCTCGACTATTCGGTAAGCGTCTTCTGCCGGAGTAAGCTGGATTGTGGTATACACATTTGTCACTTGTGTGTGTAGGTGAGTGCCTATACCGTGGTCCATAGCATACATTGTACATAGCTTGTTGAGCTCGATGTAATTCAAAGATAGCCCTTTATTGATAAAATAAGGTATCTTCTCGAGAGGGATTACATCATCCGTGGAAGGGGTATCGGAGTGGGCAGCCACATACTTGGCTAATTCTAGTTCTTCTTCGGCCACCCCCTGTATAAATGAAGACTGAGAGAGTGACCTAGTCAGCTTGATCTTCAGAGGCTCGACCGGCGGAGCAGGTCGTGGAGTTGTTGGTAGACTAGCAACCCCCAGCTTGGCATCTGACGTGGGGCGAGGAGTGGCTGGTTCGCTAGAAGTGTCAGACCTCGCGTCGGGGTGACGGCCCTTTTTAGGAAGACGTATCGTGAGCGGTCTGTCGGAGGGATTGAGTTTCTCCGCTTGGAGCTGACCGACTCTCGGTAGTCTGATGGTAAAAGGCCCTGGTGTGGGTCTCGGCACTTGGCCGGACCTCGACAGCCGGATTCTCATCTGCTCTTCTTGCGCCGATAGACTGATTGCGTCCTTACGTAGAGTAGCCGTAAGGGGTGCAGAACTGCCTGGTTTGCGAGCCTGGAGGTGGATCGTCAGGGGTTCTTCTGATCTTGTGGTTGTCTTGGTGTGAGCTTGCACCTCCTCTTCGACCAGATGCTTCTTTGATTTTTCGTACAGACAGGAGTCTGAGTAATAAGATTCGACCCCCTTGAAGGGATCGATATCAGCAAACTCTGTCCTCACGAAGCCGTGCTTATCGACATATTTGAAGCACTGGTGTAGCGTGGAAGGCACGATCATGTAATCGTGTATCCAAGGCCGCCCCAGAAGGATATTGTAAGAAGTGTCGGCATCTATGACGTAGCAGGTGACTTCTGATTGGAGATCGCCAATCTGACATTTCAAGCGAATCTTCCCTATTGGGTAGCTCCTGTCCGAATTAAAACCGCTAATGGCGGTGCTTGTAGGCGTCAGGCGATGCATTGGAATGCGAAGATGATGTAGCAGACCCTTCGGAATGATGCTTATGGAGGACCCAGGATCAATGTGCATTCGGTCCACATTTACGTCGCCGATGTATCCAGTGTAGTACAATGGGCGATCGTGCAGGTTAGTTTTGATGAGCATATCCTGCGGAGAGAAGACGATATTGGGCATTGCACCTGTACACGCACTATCTTGGAGATCTGTAGGCTGATTATCTCCCGTGAGGTTGACCTGAGCCAAGTATGCGTCGGCATTTTGGAGCGCCTCACTTAGAGCCGTACGGACATCCTTCGAGAGCCTCAGGAGTTCATATAAAGATAATTTGGCTGGTGTATTGGCCAATTGAGCCAAGATGTCAAAGTTGTAGGGTCTTTCCAGCCCCTGAGGTGTCTCCTTTCGGAGGGATTTGTCGAAACGGGTCTCTTTCGGCCTAGGTTTGTCGGTCGTCGAAGGCTGAGCCGGTCCCGGAGTATCAGCGTTTGTGGGCTGCTGATCATTAGTCGGATCCTCGGCCACTGGTTGGGCTTGTGCTCCAGATCGAGTAGTGACGGCTGAGACTTCCTCCTCCTCTGCCGAGGCGGTGCGGCATGATCTGACCTTTCCATTTTTCTTTTTAGAAGGTAAAGTGGGCTGAGTCACCTCGTGGACTAGGTCCGGATGGACCCACATGATTTTCCCTCGTGATGTGGTGAGGGGTACTAGGCCGGGAGTTTGATCACGGGCAGGCGGAAGATTAGTGATTTCCATCGTTGCCAGAGGGATGGGTATGACACCGTCTTGAGTCTCTGTTGGAAGGAAATTACCAAATTGTACGGACACCATGTTGGCTGCTACGGTTACCTCCTCGAAGTCGATAGCCAGAGCGTTCGAATCGATGAGGTTCTGGATATACCGTTTCAGTTGGTAGCAGTCGTGTGTAGCATGGTGGACGTAGCGGTGGTAATGGCAGAACTTCGGATTTTCCAAATCAGCCGGCCGAGGTTCCCGCCTTGGTGGAGGAAGCTGAATTCTATCTCCTTGTATAAGCATGTCCAAGATAGGCTTGACGTGGCCGTCTTCGAAAGAATAAGTGATTTGAGGCCATTGTTTGTCTGCTGGCTGTGGCTCGGGCTTCTGGGCTGTATCGGTCACCATGGCCTGCTTGCCTTTGTTGTCCCGGTTGTTGGAGGGGCTAACCCCATTGTCGTTGCTGGCGTTGGGACGCTTCCTCTTGTTCTCTCCCTCTGAGATATGCAACCCCAGTTGGCGAGCTTTCTTCAATCGTTCCTCGGCACTTGTAGCGCTGATGATAAAGGCCTTCCAGTCCTTGAATTGACTTTCGCCCATCCAGAGACTAATTGTTGGAAGTAGTCTCTTTTGGCAAATTTCAATCAAGGAAGAGTCCGGGTTGCCAGATGGTAACTTCATTGCGGTTTGACGAAACCGCTCAATGTAATTCCTTGTCAGCTCTTTCTCCTTGGACGACGTCCATGAGGGTAGACATCGTGACGTCCTGCCCTACCTCATAGAACCTCTCCAAGAACAAGCGCTTGAAGCCAGCGAAGAAGTGGATGCAATTATCTGGCAGGTTGCGGTACCAATCGAAGACGACTCCTTCCAGTGCCCCAATGAATAACCGTGTGAGGATGGCGTCATCATGGGGCAGATGGTCGGTAGTGACCTCAAAGTAAGTGATGTACCGGCTTGCTGAAGTCTTACCATCATATGGGTTGATATTGAACGACTTATAACTTGGGGAAAAGGGCACATCCCTCCATTCAGCAGGGTATGGTTGCCGTATTCTGAGGTCTTGAGAATTTTCTCGGGCGTGGAACATCGCTCGAAGCTCCTGAACCTCTTTCCTTACTTCTCGGGCCTCATCTGTTGCGGTAGGGGCCGTTATCTCAGGAGCATTATTGCTCGGGTTTGGTGCCGCTGAATTTGAATCTATGTTGTTCGCGGGACCCGTGCTTGTCTGACCAGGTGTCACTCCCTGCAGAGTAGGAAGCGCTGCTTTGATCTCGTCTACAGACTTGACCAAGGCGTGCAGTATGGCCTCCAAAGTGTCGATACGTTGGCGATCGCCGGAACCACCTTGGCTGTTGTCCGTCATGAATACCGTCCTCACGTGAGGAGTGACAGAAGGAGAGGTGGCGGACATGCCCTCCGAGTCATACTCATGCATCGAGAAATCATCAGGATATGTGGGGATGTTTTCTTCAGGTTCGGACTCGGAAGGAACAGTACCCCCAGCTTCAGAGCTTGCTTCGTTTAGGACGTCCTCGGGGACGTCGGTATCTGTTCTATCCGTCGGAGGATTTGCTTCCTCCAGTCCGTCTTCTTGGAATGTCGGGTTGTCGTGGAGGTTTGGAGGAGTGCTACCCCCAGTTCCGACGACCCCCAATGACGTAGACGGCGAACTTCCTACTGCAGCAGTTTTCATCTTTGAACGGGTGTGTTGGAATACTCCAGTAGAGGATAATCCTTTAGACGACGGCTTCTTAGCTGCAATAGTTGACACCTTTGGGCTGGAGATGCTTGTCTTCTTCCCTCTCCCCTCAACGGGGACTTTCCGTGCGGAATTGCAGGAGGCAATGGGAGGTGCCTCGTCTTCCGAGCTCGGATGTTGTAATCTTTGGAAGACGGATGGCCGGTCTTCCGTTACTGCCGTGTTGTTGCAACAGCAGTTGACGATAATCTGGGTGCAGTGACATCCCTGTGAGGACCCTCTGCACGCTGAGGCTCCTTCTCTTTCCTTGCGTTTGTGGAGGATAGCTTCACGCAGGTCAGAGGAACCACTTTGTCCGTTTGCCGCCGGGGGCTGGACTCGAGTGGTTTTATACAACTTTCCGTCAGAGGCCCGCGTGATACTCAGCGGGACGCGCCGATAGTTAGAGGTTGGGGCAGCTGTCTGGACTTGATGAGCCCGCGCTGCCCTAGACTTTTTCTTTTTAGCACTTGTGGGTGCGTAATAGGAAGAGTCGACATTAGGTATCACAGAGTCTGGATTTTCATCCAGAAAGTGATCAGAGTTAGGACCGCATGAGAGTCGGTCGAAAACTGATCGAGAGAAGTGTGGTAGAGACACTATACGGCTAGCGTAGGGTGCCGTGCAGGCTATCTGCATGCGACTGTCTTCTGTTGTGGGACGAGTTCTTATGCGGTTAGGAGTCACGACCGTGCAGGCTGTCCGCATGCGGTTGGCATCTGTGGCCGCATGGGTTTTCTGCAAGCGGTTGACTTTACTAGCCGTATGAATCTCATCCATGCGGTTGGGAACTGTAGCTGCATAAGTTATGCGGCTGACATAAGTGGCCGCATGAGTTTTCTTCATGTGGTTGACGGTTGTGGCCGCATGGATTTTCTTTCTGCGGCTACTACCCCTCTGCGGTTCAGGTTGAGCAGAGACCCTCTTTGCCCCTGCAAGTCCAGCATCATAGTGTTTTCTTCTGTCGGACTTGGGGACAGCAGAGGTGTCTGCGATCTGAAGTGGGGCCGCAGGAGAGTTTTTCTCGCCGTCTTGAGCGACCGAGGGTATCCCATCGAGGGCTGTCACGACCCGCACCCTGTATAGGGGCACGAGAAGTGGTTACGTCCAGCCTACGCCGCAGTGTCGGCGGTAGTAAGCTGTTCTAGGTTGCTAACTAATCTCATGCAGTGAATATAAAAAATACTTGTCCAGATATCAGCTCCGAATGGAGGGCGAGTAAAGGGTATGATCTACTCAAACACAGTCTAAGCACGAAAAGATAACACAGAAGTTATACCTAAGGAATTAAAGACAACAACAACTAACTGCTAAAATAATATACCAATATCTCAAACCAACTTAATACAGACTCAATATCTTAATTTTAATACAACAAGCCAAAACATGAAAGCTAAAGTAGTCTACTAGCTAACCTCCTGAATCACTCCTGAGAGTCGGGACCAAAGGTAGCTAATCCCTCGCCAGGTCCATGGTAAGCAGGGTATGTGTCCACAGGATTATCATCTGTAATATTTTCAACAGGTCCAATCAGGACGGGAACGAGCACAACTCATCAAGAAAAACCCAAGTAAATGACAAAGAACTATAAAGCAGTTATAGACAGTTTTATTGATGAGCATGGCAGTTCTATGCAGGTAATGATGGCACAGAGACACAGTAAGATACAAGAAAAGAAAGGTAACTAAAACAAGAGAAGAATCATGGCAATGAAGACCGTAATAAAAGCTAACTGAACTAGAATATCATGTGTGAGTCCAGACAGTACGATATAAGTCTAATATAAACCCAGTGTGAGTCCAGTCCATATAATCTGATACCAGATAATTTCCAGTACAAGATGAGTCCAACAGTGATCAATAAAACCAGGGTGAGTCCAACTATGATCTAACAGTGTGTTTTAAAATACCGAGGTCGACATGCAAACGGCTGTAGGTATCAGGCACATCTCTTACGGATCAGGCAAGAGATGGCTATGCTTCCAGAAGATACCAGTTGGAGATTCCAGATTTGGGGTATGTCTACATGTCTTACTCGATATTTCCCCGCCCAGCAAGTGAATCCAAAATCGACAAAAAGAATCGAGATGAGTCTGGCCAATACGTGATGATTCCAGAAATGATTCCAGAATGATACTAATGACTCCAGTAATAGAGGCCAGCAAGTAAGGTATGTGTCGATACATGAATCCAGAAATATCCATACGTGTTGATACAGAGAATCATATAGAACTAACTAGAACTGAAATACAGTAATCGACAAATAAATGAGAGAATTATCAGAGAATGTACTCGCCTGTTACTCTAGAAAGAGTAGTGTAATATCAGATGTCTGTACCAGGGTCACAATGTCCTAAAATAGAGCAATACAGTTATGACATGTCCAAAACGAAGGTAAATGAAATCTACAATGCAATCTATATGAATTCTAAGCCAATCTAGGTCAAAGTCAAACTTGGTCAACTCTACAGTCAAGCTAAGTCAAATCAAGTCATATTAGGTCTCAGGGAATCAAACTAAGTCAAATAGAGTCAAACAAGGTCAAACAAGTCAAGGTTAGTCAAATCTAGGTTAAAGTCAACTCCTGGTCAACACTCTAATCAAACTAGCCAAATACTAGTCAACATGATCAATCTGGGTCAAGTCTAGGTCAAACTTAGACCAACTAAGGTATTGGTCAAACAAAGACCAGTCAGCAATATAGTTAGGTTAAACAAAGACCAGTCAATAAGGTAATTAGGTCAGATTAGTTAAACTAGTCATTTTAGGTTAGTCCTAGTCAAATCTAGGTCAATTAGGTCAAGGTTTGACCTAAGGTTGACTTTGGTCAACCTTTAGTCAACAAAGGTTAACTAGTAGGGTTTTGGGCCTTTAGGTCAAATTGAGTTAGCCCCCCAAGCCATAGGCTAGTAGCCTAGGCCATAGGCTATTCTTAGGGTTCCATAGGCTAGTGATTATAGGTTTCTATATAAACCTAGACTTAGCAAGTTATACATATATATATATATATATATATATATATATATATATATATATATATATATATATATAAAAATATATATATATATATATATATATATATATATATATATACACATCAATCTACTATCTATATACCTATATGGGAATACCATATATACCATACCCAAAAACCCACATACATATGATACACTATATATGTGACCTAAAACAAATATATATATATATATATCAATATATATACATACATATATATATCTATATATATAAAACTTATATATATTCTATATATATATAAAGAGAGGAAAGTGAGGGACATAGAGAGAGACATAAAGTGAAAGAGGGAAAGAATGAGAGGGAGAGAGTGAATGAGAGAGAGAGACAGAAAACAGTGAGAGAGAGGGAGAAGGAACTGAACAGTCAAAAAGGGGGGGGGGAACTGTTCTCAGTTTCCTGAGAACAGGACAGCCCCCAAACCAATACTAAAAACACACACACACCACATATATACATATATATATATATATATACACATTCCTAACTACCTATACACACAACCAAATAACCTCAAAATTCACCCACACACACACATACATATATACTACATATATATACGCTAAAATACATATATACAATGTATAAAACATATCAAATTTGGTTTTGAAATCCACTTTTGAAAACTGGAAATAATCCTAAAATCTGGAAATATTGGACTGTTGACTCGATACTAGGTAAACCAAAATACATACACGAAACCGAGCTAAGGCTCGAATATCTAGGTTGGTAACTAAGGCCCCATATATATACTAGTGTCCTAGGTGCCTGACACGACACCACGACACAGTTTCACGTGTCCAACCTCACTAAAACATCACACGGGTAAACTGAGATACACAAACACGTACACAGCGTCGTGCACGTGTTCACGCGTCTCGTGGACACACCACGAGACACGACACGACTCGTGGTCACACACACGTGTAGCCCACACATAGGGCTACACGATAGACACTCTGTTTCGTGTCCACGTGTCTCACAGTGTCGACACGAGAGCCGTATCAGTCGTGAAAACACGACTGATACGCGCGAGTTTCGACAGCGTCGTGCACGCTGTCACAAGCCTCGTGCTCGTGACACAGGACACGAAGCACCACGTGCTCGTGTCCACGTGTACGCCACATGAAGGGCTACACGATGGTGTCATCACGAGATATCCAAGTGTCGTGTCCATGCGACACGACACGCTCAAAGTTGGCTCTGTGCGTGTGTACACTGACAGTGCACGACCAGTGCACGTGTCCGTGCTCTCTCGACACGACACCAACGTGTCTCAAACTCGAGGAGGGGCATGTCAGAGGTTGCCCCCTCCTCTGTGTCAATTTTCACGTGTCTACGTGTCCAATTCGTGGAGAAATCAGTGTCGGGTAGCAGGGGATTAAACTGTGCACAGTGCTGTATCCAACTCGTGTGTTCGTGTCCAATTTGGACACGGACACGATACGATTTTGTGCTCAGTGATGGGGTTCTGTGATCTACACCTATAGGGCTAGAAAATTGTTCAAATAGTTTTCGAAATCATTAACATTTCATTCACTGAGGCAAATCATCAAACACTTCATTAAAAACCTAGATACGTGTCCGATACGGACACCAAACCAACTCTAAATCCTACCAAACTTGATACACAGTAGTGTTAGTCCTACATGAATGCATTTATGAAGGAAAAACAAAAATTTAACTAAGTTTGTGAGAAAATACCTATTTGTGCAATCCAAGGAAAAACAATGAGAATGGGGTTGTGTGATCTCCAACTCGATGATGCCCAAGCTCCCAAATTCTGAATTTCTAGCTTCCCCTAGCTCCCTAGATGTTGTAGGGTTCCAATGCAAGAGACTAGAGTCAATTTGGACCAAGAATGATCAAGTTGTGAAGGGTTGAAGGAATGGGAATTTTTGTGGATTTAATTTCATGTAAATTGTTCATGAATAAATCCATGGGGTTTATAACATGGGTGGGCTGCCAAGGGGGGTAGGGTAGATATTTAGGGCTCCTTTCCACCTTGCTAACTTAGCTTCTAAGTCTTGGACCAAGTAGATATTTCTAGGTTTTATGAAAAATATCTATAAAGCAAATATCTAAGATATTTCAATCCTAAGATATTTACAACATAAAGTAAATACCTACACTTAGTCTTCTAGGTTAGTGACTAATCTCTAGGTTAGGGTAAACTAGGTTAGGGACTAACATGACACTAATCAAATAATTAAATAATAATAAAAACACATAAATCCAAATAATTCCAAATAAATTCTAATAAATTACCAAAATACCCTTTTGACTAAAAAGTGGTAATTTGATATCCTAATCACATGGTTAGGCTTACATGATCATGGTTGGTCTCCAGGTTATGAAATCTTTAGGGTTTACACTAGGGTTACACTAGTAAAATCACAAAGTCATAAGCCATGACTTAGAAAATAATTTTAAATTAACTAAAATCACCAAAAATCATATCATGACTAAAACACCATTAATAAATAATAAAAATAATAATTTTTCAAAAATACCCCAATTTCAAAAAATTGGATCTTACAAGTCTACCCTCCTTAGAGAAATTTCGTCCTCGAAATTAAGATAGTCGTACTCCTTCTAGGTCAAACCCCCAGTCAATCAGAGTCAAAAGATAACATGCAATCATAGTCCTACTGGTCGTGATTCCACAGTCTCGAACAGGGTAACTACACTATCTAGCATATCACAAGCATATCCTGACAGGTACTAATGGAATCATACAACAAGATGGGAAAGGAAGGACAGAAAAGACAAACCTGCTAACCCGTCACCTGCAGCGTTGGTCTCCTCGACCGTCATCGCAAAAGCTCCACCCCTCTGGTGCTGAGCTATAGGTGGCCTAGCCCCCATATAAGGAGGTGCAATAGGACAATCCATCTTCTGGTGAGTATCAGACCTACAGTTATAGCAAACCTTCAGCCTCTTCCTACACTGCTCCCTGATGTGTCCCTGCTTCCTGCAGTATGAACAACTGATCGTCTTCGGGTCCTGACCTCGATACTGATGCTGCCGGGGTCCCGGGGCTCTAACTGGCGGGGTCGAATGATGTGGTGTGGGAGGATGATATGTCTGCTGGTGTAGCGTCGGCACTTTCTGCTGGAAAGCCTGACGCTTGGAGGATCCCTCAATGTGTACAGAAGCCGGCCTCTTGCAAGACAGAAGACGGTCCTCGATACTCCGGGCTAACTCTAAGCTCTGGTAGTAGTCAGTCATACCGTTCGCCACTATAAGAATGCCAATGTCTGGAACTAGACCACGGCAAGACCTACGCGTCATCTCCTCAGGGTCAGCAACTAGGCTAGGAGCGAAACGGCTCAGGCGACTAAACTCTGCCGCATACTCGTCAACGGAACGGTTCCCCTGCTGGATGTTCTGGAATCGTAGCCCCATGGCTACTCTAGCAGTGGTCGAAAAGAATTTCTTCTTGAACTGGGTCTTGAACTGATCCCAAGTGGGTGTCCCTCTCACGAATAACGGCTCATTCCGGAACCAAACTCCTGCCAAGTCTATCAGCAAAAATCCTGCTGCCTCGACCTGGAGGTCATCCGGCATCCTAACTCCAATGAGCTTCCTCTCTACCGAGTCTAACCAGTCATCTGCTACTACTATGCCCTCAGTCCCTAAGAACTCCTTGGGATTCAGACCCATGAAGTCCTTGATCGTCCCTGCTCTCTGCCGCGGCTCTACAGGTGGTGGGACCACGGTACGTCCCTCAGAATGCTCCATGCTCTGGCGGAGTAGGGTGGTCTGCTCCTGATGGGTTGCTAGGAACCCCTGGATCAGAATGAGCAGTTGGTTCCCGTCGAGTGTGACGGAAGCCTGGGTAGGTATAGTGATAGGGGGTGGTGGAAGTATCGGGTCCTGCTGGGCCTGTGATGTGGAAGGTGGTTGTGGTATCTGGGTTTGTGGATCTGTGGAGTGGGGGAAAGTGGTAGGTGGAGGTGGAGATGTCAACTGGTCAGCTGACTGGATGGGGAGCGTGCCATCCTCAGGTGAGACATACCGGGAGGAACGAGTAAGCACCATCTAATTACAATAAAAAGACTTATAAGGACTCTTTAAAGCAAAACAATCATATACAAGAAAATCAAATTATAATAGCAAGCAGGTGATGTATTTCCTATGTTGCAATCCTAGTATTCCTCTAGGTGTTCTAAGCGTCATTCCTAATGTTGTCTAATTACCTTAAGTTCCTAATTGCAGGCATGCTTGGTACAATAACGTAACCAAACAATTTAGTCGACAGACCTGCATGGGCTACCATTAAAAACGTGTCACGACCCGCACCCTGTATAGGGGCACGAGAAGTGGTTACGTCCAGCCTACGCCGCAGTGTCGGCGGTAGTAAGCTGTTCTAGGTTGCTAACTAATCTCATGCAGTGAATATAAAAAATACTTGTCCAGATATCAGCTCCGAATGGAGGGCGAGTAAAGGGTATGATCTACTCAAACACAGTCTAAGCACGAAAAGATAACACATAAGTTATACCTAAGGAATTAAAGACAACAACAACTAACTGCTAAAATAATATACCAATATCTCAAACCAACTTAATACAGACTCAATATCTTAATTTTAATGCAACAAGCCAAAACATGAAAGCTAAAGTAGTCTACTAGCTAATCTCCTGAATCACTCCTGAGAGTCGGGACCAAAGGTAGCTAATCCCTCGCCAGGTCCATGGTAAGCAGGGCATGTGTCCACAGGATTATCATCTGTAATATTTTCAACAGGTCCAATCAGGACGGGAACGAGCACAACTCATCAAGAAAAACCCAAGTAAATGATAAAGAACTATAAAGCAGTTATAGACAGTTTTATTGATGAGCATGGCAGTTCTATGCAGGTAATGATGGCACAGAGACACAGTAAGATACAAGAAAAGAAAGGTAACTAAAACAAGAGAAGAATCATGGCAATGAAGACTGTAATAAAAGCTAACTGAACTAGAATATCATGTGTGAGTCCAGACAGTACGATATAAGTCTAATATAATCCCAGTGTGAGTCCAGTCCATATAATCTGATACCAGATAATTTCCAGTACAAGATGAGTCCAACAGTGATCAATGAAACCAGGGTGAGTCCAACTATGATCTAACAGTGTGTTTTAAAATACCGAGGTCGACATGCAAACGGCTGTAGGTATCAGGCACATCTCTTACGGATCAGGCAAGAGATGGCTATGCTTCCAGAAGATTCCAGTTGGAGATTCTAGATTTGGGGTATGTCTACATGTCTTACTCGATATTTCCCCGCCCAGCAAGTGAATCCAAAATCGACAAAAAGAATCGAGATGAGTCTGGCCAATACGTGATGATTCCAGAAATGATTCCAGAATGATACTAATGACTCCAGTAATAGAGGCCAGCAAGTAAGGTATGTGTCGATACATGAATCCAGAAATATCCATACGTGTTGATACAGAGAATCATATAGAACTAACTAGAACTGAAATACAGTAATCGACAAATAAATGAGAGAATTATCAGAGAATGTACTCGTCTGTTACTCTGGAAAGAGTAGTGTAATATCAGATATCTGTACCAGGGTCACAATGTCCTAAAATAGAGCAATACAGTTATGACATGTCCAAAACGAAGGTAAATGAAATCTATAATGCAATCTATATAAATTCTAAGCCAATCTTGGTCAAAGTCAAACTTGGTCAACTCTACAGTCAAGCTAAGTCAAATCAAGTCATATTAGGTCTCAGGGAATCAAACTAAGTCAAATAGAGTCAAACAAGGTCAAACAAGTCAAGGTTAGTCAAATCTAGGTTAAAGTCAACTCCTGGTCAACACTCTAATCAAACTAGCCAAATACTAGTCAACATGATCAATCTGGGTCAAGTCTAGGTCAAACTTAGACCAACTAAGGTATTGGTCAAACAAAGACCAGTCAGCAATATAGTTAGGTTAAACAAAGACCAGTCAATAAGGTAATTAGGTCAGACTAGTTAAACTAGTCATTTTAGGTTAGTCCTAGTCAAATCTAGGTCAATTAGGTCAAGGTTTGACCTAAGGTTGACTTTGGTCAACCTTTAGTCAACAAAGGTTAACTAGTAGGGTTTTGGGCCTTTAGGTCAAATTGAGTTAGCCCCCCAAGCCATAGGCTAGTAGCCTAGGCCATTGGCTATTCTTAGGGTTCCATAGGCTAGTGATTATAGGTTTCTATATAAACCTAGACTTAGCAAGTTATACATATATATATATCTATATATATTTATATATATACACATCAATCTACTATCTATATACCTATATGGGAATACCATATATACCATACCCAAAAACCCACATACATATGATACACTATATATGTGACCTAAAACAAATATATATATATATCAATATATATACATACATATATATCTATATATATAAAACTTATATATTCTATATATATATAAAGAGAGGAAAGTGAGGGACATAGAGAGAGACATAAAGTGAAAAAGGGAAAGAATGAGAGGGAGAGAGTGAATGAGAGAGAGAGACAGAAAACAGTGAGAGAGAGGGAGAAGGAACTGAACAGTCAAAAAGGGGGGGGGGAACTGTTCTCAGTTTCCTGAGAACAGGACAGCCCCCAAACCAATACTAAAAACACACACACACCACATATATACATATATATATACACATTCCTAACTACCTATACACACAACCAAATAACCTCAAAATTCACCCACACACACACATACATATATACTACATATATATACGCTAAAATACATATATACAATGTATAAAACATATCAAATTTGGTTTTGAAATCTACTTTTGAAAACTGGAAATAATCCTAAAATCTGGAAATATTGGACTGTTGACTCGATACTAGGTAAACCAAAATACATACACGAAACCGAGCTAAGGCTCGAATATCTAGGTTGGTAACTAAGGCCCCATACATATACTAGTGTCCTAGGTGCCTGACACGACACCACGACACAGTTTCACGTGTCCAACCTCACAAAAACATCACACGGGTAAACTGAGATACACAAACACGTACACAGCGTCGTGCACGTGTTCACGCGTCTCGTGGACACACCACGAGATACGACACGACTCGTGGTCACACACACGTGTAGCCCACACATAGGGCTATACGATAGATACTCTGTTTCGTGTCCACGTGTCTCACAGTGTCGACACGAGAGCCGTATCAGTCGTGAAAACACGACTGATACGCGCGAGTTTCGACAGCATCGTGCACGCTGTCACAAGCCTCGTGCTCGTGACACAGGACACGAAGCACCACGTGCTCGTGTCCACGTGTACGCCACATGAAGGGCTACACGATGGTGTCATTACGAGACATCCAAGTGTCGTGTCCATGCTACACGACACGCTCAAAGTTGGCTCTGTGCGTGTGTACACTGACAGTGCACGACCAGTGCACGTGTCCGTGCTCTCTCGACACGACACCAACGTGTCTCAAACTCGAGGGGGGGCATGTCAGAGGTTGCCCCCTCCTCTGTGTCAATTTTCACGTGTCCACGTGTCCAATTCGTGGAGAAATCAGTATCGGGTAGCAGGGGATTAAACTGTGCACAGTGCTGTATCCAACTCGTGTGTTCGTGTCCAATTTGGACACGAACACGATACAATTTTTGTGCTCAGTGATGGGGTTCTGTGATCTACACCTATAGGGCTAGAAAATTGTTCAAATAGTTTTTGAAATCATTAACATTTCATTCACTGAGGCAAATCATCAAACACTTCATTAAAAACCTAGATACGTGTCCGATACGGACACCAAACCAACTCTAAATCCTACCAAACTTGACACACAGTAGTGTTAGTCCTACATGAATGCATTTATGAAGGAAAAACAGGAATTTAACTAAGTTTGTGAGAAAATACCTATTTGTGCAATCCAAGGAAAAACAATAAGAATGGGGTTGTGTGATCTCCAACTCGATGATGCCCAAGCTCCCAAATTCTGAATTTCTAGCTTCCCCTAGCTCCCTAGATGTTGTAGGGTTCCAATGCAAGAGACTAGAGTCAATTTGGACCAAGAATGATCAAGTTGTGAAGGGTTGAAGGAATGGGAATTTTTGTGGATTTAATTTCATGTAAATTGTTCATGAATAAATCCATGGGGTTTATAACATGGGTGGGCTGCCAAGGGGGGTAGGGTAGATATTTAGGGCTCCTTTCCACCTTGCTAACTTAGCTTCTAAGTCTTGGACCAAGTAGATATTTCTAGGTTTTATGAAAAATATCTATAAAGCAAATATCTAAGATATTTCAATCCTAAGATATTTACAACATAAAGTAAATACCTACACTTAGTCTTCTAGGTTAGTGACTAATCTCTAGGTTAGGGTAAACTAGGTTAGGGACTAACATGACACTAATCAAATAATTAAATAATAATAAAAACACATAAATCCAAATAATTCCAAATAAATTCTAATAAATTACCAAAATACCCTTTTGACTAAAAAGTGGTAATTTGATATCCTAATCACATGGTTAGGCTTACATGGTCATGGTTGGTCTCCAGGTTATGAAATCTTTAGGGTTTACACTAGGGTTACACTAGTAAAATCACAAAGTCATAAGCCATGACTTAGAAAATAATTTTAAATTAACTAAAATCACCAAAAATCATATCATGACTAAAACACCATTAATAAATAATAAAAATAATAATTTTTCAAAAATACCCCAATTTCAGAAAACTGGGTCTTACAAGGGCTTGGGGAGGAGCAAATAACTTTGGCCTCCACTCTTTGCGAGCCTTCGTGGTACGGGTGCGTTTCTGGACCGGGCCAGCGCTGCCTTCAGAGAGCATCTCTTCGAACGCCTGTTGGTCGAAGCGGACGACCATCTTCTATTGTGTGAAGTCAAGTTTGGCTGCATCCGATTGCGTCACCAACTCCTCAGCCGTGGAGAAGTTAGTCCCCAGCAGAGTCGCCATCGTGTTTGCCATTGATTGTAAAAGAACAGAACAATTATCGGAGGACTGAACTTAGACTCACAATACAAACTCGCTCGTACAAAGAAAGCCTAGGGACGAAAACCTAGGTACAGCAGACTAAGTACGATTGTTTATTTTTGATTCTGGGGGGTGACGATAGAGGCTCGGGAAAGCGACGGCCGCTCTGCCTTACTCCTTGGACGATCGGTATGCAGCCTTGGCTCGGGGAAGATCTGCTCGGCGTTGACGAAGAAAGGCTCTTCTTACTCTCCTCGGGTTGCTCTCCTGGCTTCTCTCTCTCTGTGATTATCAAGAAAAGGGGGAGCTCTCTCTGTGTATATCTCTCTCTTCTTTTTTTTATTCTTTTTGTTGCCGACCTTTT
The DNA here is from genome assembly GCA_029216955.1 of Iris pallida. Classification (NCBI taxonomy): domain Eukaryota; kingdom Viridiplantae; phylum Streptophyta; class Magnoliopsida; order Asparagales; family Iridaceae; genus Iris; species Iris pallida. The sequence continues at coordinate 5,757,878 of JANAVB010002395.1, read as the reverse complement.
TTACATGGGAATGATGCTGGCTATTTATAAGAGTGGGGTGGGATCATTAGGGTTTGCTGATGATTATCTGTTTGGAATGTCGGCGCTCCTTCATTCTATCTGGGCCCTTGATCCTGATCATAATGAATCTCGGCCACTAATGCGGATAGCACCAAATCTTATGAGCAGTTAATGCTGACTGCTTTAAATCTTCGTGATTGATTATGCTAATATTTGATTGCTCGCCACGTGTCCTATTGGCTTGATGATGAATGATATGCCCTGATCTCGGCAATTATGATGATGATGTCGAATATTCTCGTTGGGATTCTGTTGCATCTTCAGTGCCACGTTTTTTTAATTGAAGATCCTGCCAGGGCCGCATAGGGTGACCAACACTTGAACCGCAGGGGGATACTCCTCGTGAGCCGCATGAGTCAATGCCTCATCGAGCCGCAGGGGACGAACTTTCCGTGAGCCGCATATGCATAATCTTTACGAGCCGCAGGGGACGATCTCTCCATGAGCCGCATATGCCTAGTTTCTGTGGGCCGCATGAATTAGCGTGGTGTTGAGCCGCATAGACCGGGCTATGGGTGGACCGCATATGGCGGATTTTTGTTAATCATATTAGAGTGACTCCTCAATGAGCCGCATGAAGCTGTTCTCTATCCGAGCCGCATGAGACTTTTGCCACGTGGCAATCTAGGATTTTTTTGTCAGATCGGGTCAGAGATTTTCTTCTTTTCCCGAAGAGTCTGTCATTATGGCAGAGCCATTATGATACTTTATGTCAGAGACAGCCGTCGAGTCGTGTCAGAGCATTAAATGAGGCCATTACTCCAGTGGCCAACTGTGGGGGGGGGGGTCACACGTGTCGTCAATTGAGCCGCATATTCCTGCTGAACCGCATTCATCCCCGAGCCGCATGAGTCTGAGGGTCTTCTTTTGGGCCGCATAGGGCAACTCCAGTATGAGCCGCATAGACTTGCTACCCGAAACCGCATGGGCCATTTATGCCTTTATTCTAATATTTTCCATGCTTCTACAATATTGAGTAAAGAAAAACTAGAATTGACAAAATTACTAACACAATAATGTTTGTCTCAGGTGTCACTTTATGAAAATGACAAATTGTTACTAATGTGACAAATATTCAAAAATTAACAAATAACTTGTTAATAGTAAGTTAAAATATTTGCTTGATGATAGTAAAGTGTAAAAAATGTATAGCAAATTTTGTGAGTGAATAGGAGATATGCTAACACTAACATAAGTTATAACAATGCATATAAGTCTTAATGCTTACAATAATTTAAGCACCGTAGATTATAACAATGTTGATGATTGCAAAATTTTGCTAAAGGACAAGTAAGTATGCTGGAACAACTTGTTTGAAACTAGCAAATAAATTAAGGCATCAAAAGAACTTCTTGTTTAGAAATAACATATATTTGATAACAAAAAAATCTCTTTTTTTCCCGCTACAGTAAGAAATATTTGATAACAAATTTCGTAGCAGCAATTAGAGATTTTTATTTTATAAACGACTCACCTCTTAGATTGTTGGAAATTATTCCAAAAAATCTGCAAACAAAATAAAATAAAGTAAATGTTACCGGCCTCCGGGAAAGTCGCGCAGGAAGCACTGCCCTAAGAGTTGATTCGGGTCTATGTGTAGACTTGTTTCGAATGCTCCTAGTGGTAGAACTCCCGCTCTACCGGTATCTCCTCGTCGCACACAACTCGAAAAGAGCGACCCCGAACTTAGCTTTTGTCCAGAACAAATAAACAAAAGAGTAGAAATTCTTGTTAGAGATGAGGAGAGAAAAGAGTCTTTAGTAGAGTATATTTACTAAAGCCAATAGAGCACAATTCAAAGAGGAATTGAGTAGTATATATATAGTGATAAAGTACTCCAAAAATAGCCTATAGGCATCCTACATAACCGGATCCAAGAATTCTCCAACGTTAGGGAGAATAGAACCGGTCAATAGGGGAAAGAAAGAGTGAGAAGATTTGGTTTTTTCTTCTAATAATAGACAACAAAATCACCCACATGGTTCCCTCCTTAGGGTCAACACCCCATGTGCATATTCCAACAACACATACTCATATATATGTTGAGATAACTCATGGTGCTTTTCCAATGTGGGACTAAACTTTACAAAGCATGTTGAGAGCAAGCTCTCTTCATGTCAAGGAGCAAGAGCACCACTACCAAAAAAACCAGCTTTAGCGACGGCCAGATCCGTCGCTTATCCGTCGGTAACATTTTTTACCGACGTAGTGGCGACGGATATTTGCTGAAAATGACCGTCGGGAAAAACGTCGTCGCTAAAAAATGTCCGTCGCTAAGCCGTCGGACAAATAATTATCCGACGGACTAGCGACTGGTTAGCGACGGTTGTCTTTCACCTACTTAGCGACGGATTAGCGACATGTTCCCGTCGGTTTACATGCCATATAATATTAAAATATCCGTCGCTAATCCGTCGTCAATAGGTCGGTAAAAGCGTATCAGAGAGGTTCCTGATACGCAAAATCAGTCGCTATTCCGTCGCCATTCCGTCGTTAACCTCGACGTTATCGCGACGTATTAGCGACGGGTAGGTCGTCGGCCTGGTTCTGGAAAGCTTCCATATTTCCAGAACCATGTCGACGGATAATTGGTCGCTCATCCGTCGCTAGTCCGTCGTCATCCTCGACCGATTAGCGACGGATGAGCGACCAACTATCCGTCGCTAAGTCTCTGGAAACCTACCATATTTCCAGAACCATGTCGACGGATTCGCCGTCGCTAGGTAGTCGCTCTTCCGTCGGTAACTGCAAAATATTTTATATCACCCAGTTAGCGACGGATATTTCGTCGCTCTTCCATCGGTACCTGCAAAATATTTTATATCACCCAGTTAGCGACGGATATTCCGTCGCCCTTCCGTCGGTAACTGCAAATATTTATATAATCCGTCGCTAGTTAGTCGCTAGTCCGTCGCTAAATGTAACATCAATTAAAAAAAATTACAGAAACATTCTATTTCCTTTTCGTAAATATTACACATTCATAATATCCAATATCCAAACATCCATTTACGATCAACAAATATCCAAATATCCATCCAAACATTACATGATCAACAAATATCCAAATTCATGATATCCAATATCAAATATCCAATAACAAATATCCAAATATCCAAATTCATAATATCCAAATATCCAAATTCATAATATCAAAAAACAGTACAAATATCATTTTTCCGGAGATGGATCGCGTGGTCGTCTCGACGCCGCCTCGGCTCTGCGGATGTACTCTTCCACCATGTACGCCGGCACCTGGGACAACACATGCTCTGGAAGGTTGCGGAGCTGCTCTGGCGACATCATGTCCATGAGCCCAATGAGCGCAGTATCCGGTACCAGGCGGACCTCGGCAGAACGGTCAAATGAATAACGTCCAGGGTCGGAAGGACCGGCAACCGCAGTAGACGGACCGGGAGCAGACGGATCTGGACCGGGAGCAGAAGAAGGACGCGGAAGGCGCTCCAGCACATCCGACATTAGACTCCGCATTTCCGACATATCGGAGGTGAGAGTCGCAAGCTGCGTCCTCATATCGTCCGACGGGGGCGCGGGAGGAGGCGGGGGCGGTGGATATCTCGGAGTCGCGCCCTGCAACGACGCCGCCAGGGAACCTACGCCGTAGACGCGCCCTTTATTAAAGCCGCCGACAGACTCTACGAACACGTCGTCGTAGCGAGCGGCCATAGAAGAGGGCGTCTGGGTGGGCGTCGTTTCGCCGACAACCTCGGCAGGGGGCTCAATCTGACTAAGGGCCTCACGATATGCAGCCTATCCAATGAATGTGTTTATACTATAAGTTTTTCTAAGTTATAATCTAAATCCTATGTTTCCCTAAGTTATAATTTGAATCCTACGTTCACCTAATTAAGTTAACAATAATTATATTTCTAATATAAATCTCATAAACGTAATTACTTACATCAGTCGCCCTGGCCCTCGCGTCGACGAAGCTCCCGTCTGCCCGCCTCTTGTGTGTATGCAGGAATACATCGTAGGCGGTGACCGACTCCGGCTCTCTCCCCTTCTTTACCGCCCGTTTTGTCTGCATACGAAATATACGTCGAATTTAATTAACTACGTATATTAATAGTACCGAATTTAATAGTGAAATGAATTTGCGGTATCTCACCAAATCTGCACGCGTCGCTGCGTGGGGCTTTGAACCTCCCGTATGCAGACCAGCGGCCTGTCTGCTCGCCTTCGCTTTCTCTGATTTCTCCCTGTACTGAGCAGTATTCATCTTATCCAACATCTGCTCGTAGTACTCCTCCCGGAGCCACTTCTTCCTCGAATGCGCCGTACGAACGTCGTACACCGCATCCCGTATCTTCTTTCCGGCGGCGGCTTTGTAGGCCTTGCGAATCAACTCATCGCGATGGGGGGGCCACCAGAACGTCGTCTGACATACAAATTAAATTATCACGTAATTAAAAAATTAGTGGATTAAAGAATAATTAATAATTAACCAAAAGATATATATATACCTTCATCTCCTCGAGCCAGACGTACTGCATGTTCTGAGGCACCTCAGAAAAATTGAGGTAGGGGCCATGGTAGTTTTCCCGGATAATTTGCCCGAGTATCCGGGCAGCATCATACGGGAAAAACCTACAAAGAAGCAAAGACTGGATTATTAACTTGAATAAATGAAACAAATTTAATAAATTAACTTAAATTTACTTACGTATCACCCGCGGGCCATAGCTCTCGTCGGTTCTCGCCTATCGGCCTCTCTGGAGGCGTCGGAGGATCCGCGGGTCCGCGGATGTACTCACCGGTAGCAGGATGAAGCTGAATCCGGGGGTACTCCGGAGCCCACCCTGCAGTAACTGATGGTGTACCCGCTGGTGCATCCGGGGGCGGAACGGATCTGCTAGCGGATGGAGTCTCAGGCCTCGATGAAGATGAAGGATGGGTCGCAGAGATAGATCGACGGCGGGAAGAGTCTGTGGCCGGGCTCTCCAGGTCGGGATCGGAGGACTCTATATCCGGGGTATGTGGAAGGCGACCACGACCGCTACCACCACGACCGCTACCATCACGTCCACGGCCGCTACCATCACATCCACGGCCACCGCTACCACCACGCCCACCACGGCCAGTACCGCCACCACCAGCACGACCACGGCTACCAGCAGCACGAGTGGTAGTGACCATGACCTGTAAATAGAACACATAAATATAATTAACAATATAGAAGTATAAATGAATATAAAACTGAACTAAAATATATATACCAGCAGCAGGGCGGCGAGTGCCGTCAAGACAATGAGAACTAAGAGTGCCATCTGTAAAAAGAAAATCATACAATAAGTAGATGATCGAACGACAAAAACATAAACTGAAATAAGAATGTGTCCGTCTAAACTGAATTCACTAAGTTAGTTGTAAGTGCTTCTAATATATACCGATATTTAATCTAATCATCGTTATCGTCCTCGTCCTCATCGTCATCGTCATCGTTCTCATCCTCATTCTCATCGTCGACTTCATCTATATCATCATCCTCATCGTCGACTTCATCTGTATCATCATCCTCATCCTCATCCTCATCCTCATCCTCTTCTTCTTCTTCTTCTTCTTCTTCTTCTTCTTCTTCTTCAGGCTCAATACTTGGGACAAGACGCCTCTTTCTCCCCTGGTTGACAGCTAAGTCTTGTATATCAACCTCTTCCTCCCCTCTATTTTCCTCAGCATGAGGTATATCGACATCTTCCACGTCCATGGTATCCGACTGTTGTCCCATGTATTGGGGCTTCTCGATCTGGTCCTCTTGGTATGCTGGGTCTCCAACGTTAAATGTATTTCTAGATTTAATCTTGCATACTGCCCACCAGTCAAATCGATCTCTACGACGCCTTGGGTAGCTTGTATAGTAGACTTGAACAGCCTGACTTGCTATCGCAAACGTGTCGGACCCTCTATACCTCCTGCGATGATTTATATCGACGAATCCAAATTGTTTATCGATTCTCCAACCGATATTTGGTCTCGTATCGAACCACTCACATTTGAACATCACAATATGCATATCATATGGGCCACTATATTGTAAATCTACAATCTCCCGAAGCACTCCATAATAGTCAAAGTCCGGCTCGTCGTCATAGATGGTGCCTCTTATGCAAACACCAGAATTCTTGGTATCGAAGCCGTCATTGAGAAATTCGGCATTTATAGCATGCTGAGTTGACTTAAACTTGAAGCCATTAACGACATAGCCTGACAAAGTCTTTGCATGCTTCTTCGGTCCCAATGCCAAATAACGAATGCTCTCATTTATGAGTGTTGTTTCAGGCAATAAAACCTGTAAACATGTATTGATAATTTAAATATTTTAGCTGCATATATTTTAATGGTAGCCGCATAACATATTATCTCAGTTACTTACGTATTTACGAAACCAGGACGGAAAGGTACAATCAACCTCTCTTTGAAGTCCCTCATCTGTAATATATGGTGTCCTCATTTTGACTTCACCTCTAAATACACTGTTAGAGAGAATAAAAATAAGTGTAGTCACTTAATTCACCAAATTAGAGATTATAACGAGGCGTAGTCACTTACTTCTCCAAATCTCTCACTTCTTGTATGTCACAATTTAACACGACATATCGGTGAGCGGTATCATACTCATCGTCGGTCAACCACCGTTTCTTACTAGCCCCAATAGGCTTGCCCCTTAAATTGAATATACCTCCATCCTCAACGTCTTCTTCATTCCTTTGAGGTCTATTTCGATTTGTCTCGACATGAGTATCGAAATAAATGGAGCAGAAATTTGACACCTCCTCGATAAGATATGATTCGCATATCGAAGCCTCTATATGAGCCTTGTTGCCAACTTTCTTCTTTAGATGGTGTAGGTACCTAAAGAGACAAATTATCTTGAGAATTAACAATGAATTGTAAAATCCACTTAAATTTTACTTAAATTATATCGGTTTTTATTTACCTTTCAAAGGGGTACATCCATCGATAATGAACAGATGCACCGACACGGGCTTCGTATGCTAGATGAATCGGTAGATGCTCCATGCTGTCGAAAAAGCCCGGTGGAAATATTTTCTCTAACTTGCAGATTGTTAAGACAATCTTCTCCTCAAGTTGTACCATATGTTGCACCGTCAGCTTAGTTGAACAGATATCCCTGAAGAATGTAGACAGCTCGGCCAACGGAACCCATACAGCAGAAGGCAACAACTCTCTCAAAGCAATGGGCAGTAATCTTTCCATAAACACGTGGCAGTCGTGACTCTTCATTCCCGTTAGCTTGCGTTCATTAAGATCAACGCATCTAGACAAATTCGAAACATAGCCGTCGGGAAATCTTAAATTAGATATCCACTTGCAGATTATTAATCTATCTTCCTTGCTCAATGTGTATGGCGCTATAGGCTTACTTAATTGTCCACCAGCACCCCTTTGTATCAAGTTCAGATGAGGACGCTTGCATATCTCGGCTATGTCTTGTCTTGCTTTTGGATTGTCCTTCGTCTTTCCTTTAATATCCATTACGGTATTGAAGACATTATCGAACACGTTCTTTTCGATATGCATGACATCAAGATTATGCCTTATAAGATTATCTTTCCAATTAGGCAAGTCCCAGAAGATACTCCGTTTGGTCCAGTTATGGCTTTGTCCGAACCCCTCGACACGATGGTTCGATGGATCTTCCATTGCGGTGGGCAATTCCTTTACAGCTTCCCAAATATCGTATCCCGAAAATCTGGCAGGAGGTTGAGAAAATTCTTGTTTTCCATATCTGAACGCGTCCTTATTCTTTCTCCAAGGATGGGCCGCGGGCAGAAATTGACGGTGACAGTCAAAGAAAGAAGTTTTTCCTCCATGCCTAAGGCGGAACGCCTTACTATTTTCTATGCATATCGGACAAGACATGTTGCCGTGCGTACTCCATCCCGACAGCATATCGTATGCTGGAAAATCATTGATTGTCCACATGAGTGAAGCTCTCATCTGAAAGTTCTGTTTCCTGGAAATATCATAGGTCATGACGCCGATCTCCCACAGCTGTTTCAGCTCATCCACCAACGGCTGTAAATATATATCGATGTTATTCGTCGGATTTTTAGGACCGGGTATGATAGCTGTCAGAAACATATAAGGAGTCTTCATACACATCCATGGTGGCAGATTGTAAGGGGTAAGAATGACCAGCCAGCATGAGTACTGAGATCCCGACTGTCCGAAAGGGGCGAAGCCATCAGCACATAGCGCCAGGCGTACATTTCTAGGCTCTGCAGCAAAATCTGGATGACACAAATCAAAATGTTTCCACGCCTCTCCATCCGAAGGATGTGACAATTCTCTTTCGTCCTTTATGCGTTCTTCGCTGTGCCACGTCATGTGTTCTGCTGTATTTAGAGACATATACATCCTCTGCAAGCGCTTCGTGATCGACAAGTAATGCATATACTTGTAAGGACGTCGTTTTCTAGTCGACTTTCCTTTTCCCTGTACTGGCTTGTAACGATCCGCATTACAGAAGCTGCAACTTTCTGATACGCAATTCTCTTTGTAGTACAACATGCATCCGTTGCGACAACAATCTATCTTCTCGTACCCCAGTCCCAGTTGTCGGACCATCATCTTTGACTTGTAGAAGTTTCTTGGTAGCTCTTTTGATTCCTTCGGTAACACCTCCTTGATTACTTCTGTGATCCGATTATAGCAAGCTTGTGGCAAGTTAAAATCAGACTTTATGTTCAACAACCGCATCGTCACTGACAGTGCGGAATGAGTCTCACAACCAGGATATAGAGAAGTATCTGCGTCCTGAAACATGTCATAGAACTCCTTCGCCTCGGGATTAGGATCCTCCGGATCAAAATTAGGCCCTGCCGCATCATACACCATATCTCGTGCAAGGTTCTGCAGATCTCCATAATCAACAGAGCATCCGTGGTCTTCGATGACATCCGTTGCAGCATTATCATCAAAAGCATAAGTAGCAGCTTCCGCAGCCTGTCTTTCCGAATATAGTTCACCTTGCGATGACCACAGGCCGTAATTACGTACGAAACCCTTACGGGTCAAATGATCTCTCACAGTCACCACTTCTTCGTAACGTCTATTGTGACATTTAACACATGGACACTTAATTTTGTTACCGTCCATGTACTGAGCTTTGCTCATTGCATAATTAAGAAATACTTCCACGCCTGCCTGAAAATCGTCACTCACACCAATTCTACTCTCGTGTTGCCGTTTGTACATCCATGTACGATCAACAAAATAACGACTCATCCTCAATTTGGATGTGAAAATCTGTATCGTAAGACAAACTAAACATAAGAATAGCCCGATACCGATACTCATAAATTTGGATTAGGGTTAGGATGTTAGATATAAGTGAACTAGGTGATGTAGAGTACAATATAGGGAACTGTGAATGGACTGAAAGTTGCACATGAGAAGGTTCAATGAAGGGCCCATAAATGGGTTCACATGATAAGTTAGTAAGAATCCACATCACTATACATACTCCCCCGTCTCAGGAGTGTGTCTGGCTCCTATTTAGAACAGCACAGGTCACAACATGTCCAGAATAGCAAAACAGAGCTCTACAATGTATATCGGTATCGGACTATTCCTACGAGTATTGGTATCGGCGATATCAATACTCGTGTGAATAGGAGATTGCAATATAAGTCTAAGCTATCTAGCTAACATGTATACTTGCATTTACATTGTATCATAACTTGTATCTAGTTACCTTGCTAATCATGTATATACTCTTAACATATATGTGAAGACACTATACTAACATGTATTTAAATCAAGGTTCAAAGTATCGGTATCGGAATCGGTAGTATCGGCGGTATCGGTAGTATCGGCGATATCGGTAGTATCGGTAGTATCGGCGCGCGATATCGGTAGTATCGGCGGTATCGGTAGTATCGGCGATATCGGTAGTATTGGTATCGGCGATATCGGTAGTATCGGCGGTATCGGATCGAAGTATCGGATGTTTAGTGCAGGGTACGTGACATTGTGAAAGCAATACAAAGTAGCAGTAGGTCTAATAAGTCTCAGTAGGCCTAACCAAGCCTAGTCTAGCAATCACACACACCATCACAAGCCATAGAGAACACATATTACATATATATACATGTTGACATTACATTCTCATATTATCCAACATTGCATTTATAACTTGCATATATATACCACTCATTAACTTACACTATCACATGCATTGTACACTACATTATATTTTATATCATTGCCTACCTACATGCATTCCTATATACTAGCATATATATACATGGCCTATATTTCATAATCTCATGCTTGCCTACACATATATATGTATAGACATGGGTTAAAAATCAATTAGATACATTATACATACATGTCAATATTCTACATTACCAACGTGTATTCCTACATTACATATATTCAGATTTTGTGTGTTTGTGTGACAGTGTGTGTGTATGTGTAGATACCTAGGACAGTGTGTCAAAGGAAATTCAACACCCCCCTCCCCCCCCGACCCCCCTGCCCTCTCCACCCCCCACCCCCCGACCCCCCTGCCCCCATTCAACACCCCCCCCCCCCCGACCCCCCTGCCCTCTCCACCCCCCACACCCCGACCCCCCTGCCCCCATTCCCCACCCCCCCGACCCCCCCGACCCTCATTCCCCACCACCCCCCCACCCCCTGCCCCCATTCCCCACACCCCCCCGACCCCCTGCCCCCATTCAACACCCCCCCGACCCCCCTGCCCTCTCCACCCCCCACCCCCCGACCCCCCTGCCCCCATTCCCCACCCCCCCGACCCCCCGACCCCCCGACCCTCATTCCCCACCACCCCCCCCCCCCCCACCCCCTGCCCCCATTCCCCACACCCCCCGACCCCCTGACCCCATTCACCCCCCCCCCCCCCCCGCCCTCTCCACCCCCCGCGAAGCCGACCCCCCCCCCACTCCCAAAACACAAAATTAGAAAAAATTAGAGAGAGAGAGAGAGAGAGAGAGAGAGAGAGAGAGAGAGAGAGAGAGAGAGAGACCTGGTATAGAGAGAGAGAGAGCCGAGAGAGAGAGCCGCGCACGAGAGAGGGAGAGCCGCGAGAGAGAGAGAGAGTTTTGGGGGGAATGAAAAATTCCCCCCCGTCGGTTCAATTTAAGTTAGGGCACAGAATCTAGCGACGGAATAGCGACGGAAAAAAGTAGTCGCTAGACCGTCGCCAATTAAAAGGTGTTTTCCGACGGCTATATCCGTCGCTAGGTAGTCGCCAAAGTTCCCGCCAATGTTGTAAAGATTTTGCCGCCAACATTTGCGACGGATAAGCGACGAAAAATAATCCGTCGCTAATGTTCGTCGACGTAGCGACGGAAATCCGACAAATTTTTACATTTAAAATTGAAAAAAATTATGTTGTGTTGTCTGTCGCTAATCCGTCGCTAAGATGTCGGAAATTGGTCGCTATTAGCGACGGAATCCGTTCGTCGCTAAAAGTCCGTCGGTAAAGTTGGGTATTTTAGTAGTGCACCAACATATTTGATACAGATCGATCTGACACCAATTTGACAGATAAACTCTTGTTACTTAGAAAAAGTTTTGTGAAATTGCAGAGAAAGGAACACCTCGTCAATATCAGAAATGACGTGATGGTTACTGTCCGCCATAGCAAATGGTGAGAAAGCTGACATGGCGGCAACCTTGCCATCACTAATGGCGGACGCAAGCGGTAACATGACACTCCCTCTATTAGTGATGGCGTTCTGTAGAATTTTTTTTTAAAACCGAAACCGAATAAGAAAATTTAGTATTTTCAAAACTGAAACCAAACCGAATTTTTTTAAAACCGAACCGAACCTCTTATTCGATTTTTGGATCAGTTTTCGGTCCAAAACCGAATAAGGCTCACCCCTACCTCTATTAGTGATTGCGTTCTGTAGAATTTTTTTTTTCTTTTTCTAAACAATTAGCTAGGTGTTTAAGAAAGGAGGATAAAGGAAGAGAGAGAAGAAGACTGGCATGTTACAAGTTGCAACAGTAGCATGCAAGGATGGCAGAGGTAGAGGTTCCTGTAGAAACTGTTTACAACTCATCAGATGGATAGATATGGATGATTGATAGGTACAGATAGGTAAAGAGAATACGTACGATGACTTCCTGTCTACTCTTGTCTTCTACTTAACATACTTAGACGTCAAGTTTTGTTAAGAGTTCAACTTAAAAAATAGAATGGAAAGTCAAGAAGCTGAGAGTAGACCAATCAATGTAACCAAAATAAACTGCATTTTACAACAACTTTGAGAAGCAGCTCCCGCCATCACTAATGGCACGTGTGTTATGTCACCGCTGTCATCAGTGATGGTGCGGTGGCCTAGTCACCTTTGTGCCCACCATTTGCAATGGTGCAGATGCCATGTCACCCTGTCCGGTCGTTTGCTATGGCGGGCAGTGACCATCGTGCCATTTCTGATGGCGATGTGTTCCTCTCTTCCAAGTTTGCATAAGTTGACATGCAACACTAATCAGTTACCATGTGTAATTTTTGCTAATTGATATTATTTCATTGTTCATATTAACAATTCACAGTTTTTTTTCCCCCTCTATATAGCTGTATGCAGTGGATGAGTCTAGATTGAATCTTCTGCTTGTGATAAAATTGGTGGTGATCAAGGATTTTGATTTTAATAGTAATTGCTAATTGTTTCATAAAGGAAACAACAAACCATTCATTGGCTTGAGGTTGGCTGGCTTTTGTTTAAGAAACAGTTCATCTCAATCATATCTATTCTACTATATAATATAATATAAAATTTTGGTAGTAAAAATTTTGAATTCCTAAAATACATTCGAGTATTTTTATAAAGACTTATATGTTATTTATGTTTAAAGTCAAAGCAATAAAGTTTGCATATTATAAACTTTATTTTTCATAGAACTCTTCATGTTCCAATGGTAATAAATTTTTCTGCCCTTACCATTTTTCAAAGATTGTTATTTTCAATAGAAAATTAAAAATAGAACAAAATTCGTACTTCGAATAACTTGGTATTGTAAAAAGAAAGCACACACACATGAATAGTCACTTGAAAAAGACAGAAAGACGACAACTGACTCTATGATATTCTAATTAAAATACGTGCAAAGTACGTACATGTAGACTAGTATATCATAATAATCTTTATTGCCAACAGGACATGGCGCTGGGAGCAACATATACCACAACAAACACAATCGAATTTGCCATGGCCGAACTGATGAACAAGCCCGAGACGATCAAAAGAGTGCAGCAGGAACTCGACCAAGTAGTCGGTAAGAATAACATCGTCGAAGAGTCTCACATTCCCAAACTTAAGTACCTGATCCTGGTGATCAAAGAGGTCCTCCGCTTGCACCCGCCCCTCCCCCTCCTGGTCCCTCACTGCCCGAGCTCGGCTTGTGCCATCGGAGGCTACACGATTCCTCAAGGCAGCAGCGTATTCGTGAACGTTTGGGCGATCCACAGGGACCCTTCGGTGTGGGAGAACCCGCTGGAGTTCAAGCCCGAGCGGTTCTCGAGCACCAAATGCAAGTGGGATTACAACGGCGCCGGCGACTTCACTTACTTCCCGTTCGGGTCCGGGAGGAGGATGTGTGCAGGGATACCGATGGCCGAGAGGACGACTGCATACTCCTTGGCCTCGCTGTTGCATAGTTTTGATTGGAAGCTGCAAGAGGGAAGTGTTCTCGACCTTGAGGAGAAGTTTGGTGTTGTGCTTAAGAAGGCTAACCCATTAGTTGCCATACCCACACCGAGGCTACCTAACCTTGTTCTCTATTCCTAGTAGTGGAGAAGTGTGACCAAGGGAAAGATCCAAGTCATGTAATAATGCCATCCGTTTCAAGTGAATAAACTTTCTATTCCAATCCCTCTATCCATCGTACGTCATAGAATACTTCAGAAATTGTTTCCCACATTTTTTTTCTTGCGGAAGAAAAAAAATGATATCAGTTCTAGTAGATGAGGAACTGTAAGAAGACGAGTTCTGGTTGGTAGCTTCGTACTTCTCCTGTAGAATACAGGCTTCTTGAAGGATTCTATTGGTAGTTATCAATGAATTATTGAAGATGGCTTTGTTCCTGGCCTCCAAATAGACCACATCTGATAGAGGCATCTTGTGAAGATTTGAGATGAGGGATGAGGCAATGGCTTGTGGATTTATGAATCGTGCAATTGAAGGATTATCTAGCCAAGAAGGACCTGAAACAGAGCAATGGAGAATAAGGTGGTCAGTTGTTTCATCACATACCTTGTAGAGCGGGTACGTAGCTTCAACTTCGTTGACTCTTCGATGAATATTGCAGTTGGTAGGAATGGAGTTGGTAAGGACTCTCCTGGCAAATAGGAGTACTCTTGGGCAGATGTGGTTTAGATTCCAGAGTTTCTTCCATTCGTTGAACCCAGTGTTAGCAGAGGATTGATGATCCCTATGGATGCTTTCGTGTATCAGACGATATGCTGATTTAGTGGTTAGGCTTCCATCCAGGGGCGGAGCCCAGAGAGGGCATGGGTGGGCTGTAGCCCGGACCAATATATATATATATATATATATATATATATATATATATATATATATATATATATATATATATATATATATATGACGGGCATTTGGCAGCCCAGCTGCCCACAGCCCGCCCCAACAAAACTTCTATCACCCAGCTAGGGATCAACGGAGCAAATTCTATCAGCCGTCCCAACTCCAAGTCCCAACTTGAGTTTTGCCCGCTAGGTAGCATCAGAGGAGCAAAAGCAGTCGGCCTACCCTAAAAAAATGGTATGTATCGTAGGAGCTCTCCAATTTTATGTATGCAGCATATTTTTCAATTTTTATGTATGCAGCAGCAACATGCTCTCCAATTTTTATGTATGCAGCATGTTCTTCAATTTTAGGTTTTAGTTTGTTAAAATTTTAGGTTTTAGGTTTTAGTTTGTCAAAAAAGAAAAAAAAATATATCATTTTCCTCTCTGACACTCTCTCTGGGTCAGAACATTCCACCAGCAAATTGAAGCCAACAACCGACAAATTTTTGCGGCAGCGTGGTAAATTAAGATTTGCTTGTTAATTTGGGGTTTCACAAGAGGAGACCACCAGGCCCCAACAGACAAAAGGGTACAATTCTTTATTCCCATTAGCCTTTAATTTAATATAATAGTTTAGGTTTTATACATCATCAGTTACTTTTTAATTTTTTTTATGAACCCACGTAGAGATTGACAGATTGTTCATATTCACAAACAATTTCTAATTTTTTTAAACTGTCTTTTTAATATTCACAAAAAGTTACTCTGTTATATTTTAGGTTTTAATATATAATTAATTTTAGGTTATGGAACATCATCAACCTTCAAAGAAGAGAGTGAGACCTATAACTTCATTTTTTTCAAAAATTACGAGCTGCTGAAACATCAAGTCAAACGTCTAATGCTTCTAATGAAGAAATTGCGGCACCAAGCTTACAACCATCTCCTCTGAATCCTCAAACACATTTTGATTCTATTTCTATTGAAAGGGATTCGGGACTGCGTATTCCAATTTGGAAACAACCTGTTGATCAACGTGATGACATTAGAAGAGCTTATATTAAAGCGGGGCCATATCAACCTGAACTTCATGAATATCCACAAACTTAATTCGGCAACCAATTTCGGAGATTCAAATACTCTTGGTTCCAACAATTTTCATGGTTAGAGTATTCTCCTTTAAAAGTCTTGGCATTTTGTTTTTCATGCTTCCTCTTTCAAGGTAATACATCAAATCGGGTGGCATTCACAGTTCAAGGGCTTAAAAGCTGGAAGAGGATAAATGATGGAGATAATTGTGCATTTTTGAAACATGTAGGAGAGCCCACTTCACCACATAACAATGCACTTAGAGGTATACAAGATTTGGCAGATCCGACTTGACACATTAACATTGTAATGAATGCTCAAAGTTCTGAAGAAATTTAAAAGAACAGGTTACGGCTTAAGGCTACTATTGAGAGCGTTCGTTGGCTTGCATTTCAAGCCTGTGCTTTTAGAGGCCATGATGAGTCTCCTGGTTCGAGAAACCGTGGAAATTTGATTGAACGGGTAAAAATGATGGCAAAATTTAATATTAATGTTGCAGATACAGTCCTTGAAAAGGCTCCAGAATATGCAAAGTATGCTACACCGGATATTCAAAAGGAGATGTTGGGCATTCTTGCTGATAGAGTGAGAACTAAAATCCGTGTAGAGGTTGGGGAGGCAAAATTTTGTATTCTTGTTGACGAAGCAAGGGATGAGTCCAATAAAGAGCAGATGGCTATAGTTCTGAGATTTGTTGATAGTCATGGTTTTGTACGAGAGCGTTTTTTTTGATATTGTTCGTGTTCCAGATACTGCTGCATCGACTCTAAAGGAAAATATATCTCAAGTACTTGCTTTTCACAATTTGGATGTACAAAATATACGAGGTCAAGGATATGACGGTGCTAGTAATATGCGTGGGGCGTGGAATAGACTGCAGGCCAAGTTTCTTAAAGAAAATCCATATACGTATTATATACATTATTTTGCCCATCGCCTACAGTTAGCTTTGGTTGCGACTGCTAATGATGAAACTTCTGTTTGGCTATTCTTTTCAAAACTAATGTCCATTGTTAACCTTGTAGGAGCTTCTCCTAAATGTCTTACCGAATTACAATCTGCTCAAGCTTTTGAAATTGTAGATATGATAGCTAATGGTGAACGTGCAACCGGTAGAGGGGCTAATCAAATTGGTACTTTGCATTGAGCCGAAACCACTCGGTGGAGCTCTCATTTTTATTCCATTTGCAGCTTGATAGATATGTATGATGCAACTTGCAAAGTTTTTACAAAAATGGTTGAGGAGGGGTCTTCAAACTCTATACGTGGGGAAGCTGCTGGTGCTTTGATGGCGTTGAAATCCTTTGACTTTGTATTTATCTTGAATTTAATGAGCAAGATTATGGGCATTACTGATTTGCTTTGTCGTGACTTATAACACAAATCTCTCGTTATTTTAAATGCTATGAATATGGTCTCCCTTGCAAAGAAACTTTTGAAGACTTTAAGAGCAGATGTGTGGGATTCTCTCTTTATGCAAGTGGAAGCATTTTGCAATAAGAATGACATAGATATGCCTGGCATGTGTGCCCCTTACAAAGTGGCTACTCATCGTTCTTCGCAACTCACTAATATGCATCATTACCACTTTGATATTTTCAACAAAGTGGTTGATTATCAGCTATCAGAGTTAAATAAGAGGTTTCCCGAAGAGACAATGGAACTTCTTACCCTCAGCTCTGCTTTAGAACTCGGTGATAACTATAAATCATTTAAAGTTGATGATATTTGTAGTCTCACCGAAAAATTTTATCCTCATGATTTCAGTTTGTAAGAGCTTCGTAATTTGAGATGTCAGCTGCAATTCTATGAACTTGATATTCCCCATCATCCAAATTTTTTGAATATGTCCAGCATCTCAGAATTATGTCAAGGACTATTTGAAACAAATAAGTGCAAGAATTACTATCTGATCGATAGACTGATTCGTCTTATACTAACCCTTCCAGTTTCTACAGCAACTACAGAATGAGCTTTCTCAGCCATGAAGCTTGTTAAATCACCACACCGTAAGAAGATGGACAACGACTTTCTAAGAAATTCTATGATTCTTTTTATTGAGAGAGAACTTGCTGAAGATATTGATCCCGATTCAATAATTGATGAATTTGCTTCTATTAAGGATCGTAGGGTACAATGAATTTGCTTGTATTTAGTTTTAAGTTGTATGAAACTATAAGGGATGGACACATTTTGGTTTTATGCTTGGATTTTATTTGTAGCTTTTGGGTAACTACCTTCTGTTACTGAACTTTGAAGTGACAATTTTGTGTATATTTTCTTGTAATGCTAGATTAAGGTCTTGTAAGATTTTGTGGAAAGTGTATGAAACAATTCTTGTTCATTATTTTTTCTTTTTGTTTAATTCATTAGTTAATCTTGATATTCTTGTTCATTATGTTTTTTGTTTAGTTCACCTGTTTGCAAAATCTTGTTTCAGATTTGGAAAAGGAGTCCTAGGTAATTTCTGTCTCATTCATAGCAACCATGTCTACTGTAATATCTTGACAGATTGACCATTCAAAGCTTATGTAATTGAAATATCTGATTTATTGAACATTTATATAAGCCAGTGCCTTTGGCCTTCATGCTACCTCATTTCATTATTTTTCCAGAACTTAAATGTCAAAATGTTTCTGCAGATCCGACTCTGACATATTTGTCTGACATAAAACCTGTAGTGCCCCGTCCCGCGAAGTCAATCGGAGGAATCAAAATGCCGACGACGTTCGGACTTGGCCTTACAACGACGACTCGAAGACATCGCTCAGGTGGGATAGTTTCGGTGAACTTGCCTCATCTTTGCCTTCACATAATAAATTGCATGTTTTCAACTTGCACAAGTAGGCTTAATAATAAAAGAGACGAATCCACATAGCTAAAGGGAATTATCCCGACGGATCGAATCGAGTTTAGAACATGGAAAATGTCCCACGGTCTGATTAGAGTTGGTGCTCAGCGTGCTTTGAAAATGACACTCGTTCCTTCGTCCCGCGGCTTGGGAGAAGGAAAAGTTGGTATTCGACACAAACGAGGAGTTAGCCTAAGTCATAGGCGTCGCCCGCGTAAATGCTCGATAAAGCATACACGTTTCCACTGTGCAAGGCTTGGCATAGCCTTGGATCGTCCCTCGGGTTAAGTTGTAGGCTTGAGTAAGTTAGGCAAAGTTATGCCGATCGACCTAAGTCATTCTAAGTGCCGTCCCGTTCTTTCTGCGGTTGTCAAGTCAAATAGTCCCACGATCTCAAGGGCCGTCATGTAACATATGACTTGGGTGATAGCGTCCCGTAGGACGTAAGTCAGTTAAAGGCACGAGCCACGGTTGGCACGATGTAAAGTTAGCTACGGTCTATGGCACCTAAGGAACACGTTTTGTTCAAGTTAAGTTGGAAGGCTATGTAGTAGTCATTCCTTCGAGTTCAAAGAAGTTCGAGGCGGTCCCTCGGTTAGGAGTCTCGCGTTCCTATCCACGTTAAGAAGTTCGAGGCGGCCCCTCGATTGGGAGTCTCGCGTTCCTATCCACGTTAAGAAGTTCGAGGCGGTCCTTCGGTTGGGAGTCTCGCGTTCCTATCCATGTTAAGGAGTATGAGGCGGTCTCTCGGTTGGGAGTCTCTCGGTCCCAATGCACGTTATGCAAAGTGTGGTTCAGTGCACGATTTTCTAAGTATAGTTCCAGTCGTACCAACAAATAGGCCATGCATTTACGTGAGTCTAGATGTTTCGTAGGTGCGTGGTCATTGGACACCTTGTCGACAAGGATTTCTTCCTAGACTGGTTATACGCCGGGGCACCGGGCCCAGTCATCCTAGGGGGTAGACGTTATAGCAGCGCATGCTTTTATTGCGTGGGTAGTCGGGGGCTTTCAACGGGGCTCGCTATCTGCGCTCAAGGACCCGCAGCCTACCCGAGCTATGTCCGCGATGGCTTGTCATGCCAGTGGCCTTTCATATAGATAATTGGCATGCTAAGCGGCGAATCCGCATGCACGGTGTCGGTCATAACAAAGGAAGTATAAGCACGATATGCGTTGAATGGTGAAATGTGTGCTCGATTTCACCCAAAGTATTATAAAGCCTATGATTCGACTATACGTAAAGACATGTGCTTCGGCTCGAGATACGGCGTCGTGTTTGAGTTCTCAACATCGGTTCCACAAGTCGGGTTAGTCGTTGCGAGTTAAATCGAGAAGGGCCGTAGGGCAAGCTTGGTTAAGTCATGTTGAGTTTCTGGACACGACCTCGAGATGTGAGGCATGTCTGCGTTGTCACAACACGAATATATGCAAGACTAAGCAAGGAGGCACTGCCTCGGTAATACTAAAGCACGAATCGAGTTCATTGTACGACCGAGTCGTTACGTCCCAGAGTATAGCACGAAAGGCAAGCACGAGGCGATAAGTTAACGTTATTGGAACGAAAAGGTCTAGCGTTAAAGTATGAGTACACTATTAGTGCAAGGCACGGTAATGGTCTAAAAGACACAAAATGGACCAAGGCGTCGGTCCTAAAATCGATCCTAAGGCAAGACTAGAAAGACAATCGTAAAGGGGCTTGTATCGCACAAAGTAAAATAAACGTGTCGGTTTTGTATGGGTGGGCGAGGAGCTCACTCCACCAGTATAGTTGAGTACTGACACCCACACAGTTTCTATGTGCATGCACAGGTAGAAGCTCGTGGCGCGGAGCTCGCTTGGATGCGTCGAGGCACGGAGTTCCTTGGCGATTCGAGGCGTGCGACCGCATGGATCCAAGACTTATACGGGACATAATGTATGGACATCGCCTTTCGAAGCTTCCGCTGGATCGACAAATATGTATCGAGAGATGAGAGAGAGCTGAGTAACTTGTAAATGTGAGAAGAGTGAGCTTGAGCGATTGTAATCTTAGCCTTGCGCTCCCAAATGTAATCTTGTATTCAATATCAATAAAGAGCTTCTTTTGAATGACTTGTGTTCATGTGTACTTGTCATAAATTTCTGCTGCATGTTTCAATATTTCTGCTTGGACTTCTGTGCGACGACCCCGTCGCCGCCACTGCAATCGGCCGTTATGAAACTGACTTGCACGATCGCAATCTAGGCTCGTGCGGCATCACGTCTTAGCGAGAACGATCGCTCCTACGGGAGCGGGGCATGACATAATGGTATCAGAGCACGGCTTTACGTCCTTGGACTATCGATTGAATTCTTTAACTCTGATGTTTCCGTGAACTCTGAATGTTGTTTCCGCAAAGTTGATATCGTTGGTGCGCTCTCTCTCGATTGTCCCACGTGATGTCCATAAAATAAGTCTAATATTTTCAAAAGCTCGTACAAGTGTTCAATCGAACGCATCGATAGGCGATGGCCTTTGGGCAGAACGGTGCCGACCTTGAGTTGATAGAAGACACGTGCTAAAAGTTAGCAAACGCATTGCGTGCTTGAGCGACCTTACGCTAACAATAGCGAACGAGCACACGAGACCGAAGTATAGTTCGAACGGGATGGTTATGCACACAGCCTTTGGCTAAATTGTGCCGATTATCGCGCACCTCGACCTTTTGGTGCAAACGAGTCGCGAGCAATATTAAGTATTGCTCGGTCAGGAACGGGGATACACTTAGAGTGTATATTGATAGAAGCGCTATTGGACTAACGCTTAGGCGTACACGGAAGATTGTTTTGGATTTTGAGGAATAGTGCGAACGACTTAGTGCGTCGATGCGACGTGAACGATTATGCTAGGGATTCGTCGAACGAATCCGAAACATGTCTTAGCGAATAACGCGAATGTGATTTGGACTAGATTGGATGACTCAAATCCTGAGTGGTGTATGGTCCGTCTTGGAAAATTATTCGAGCGAAAGATTGAGGATTGCACGAGTGTGAAACGCGAAAACGATTGAGTAGGTAAAATCGAATCGAGGAAATTGATATGGATCGTATACGAAAAGTTAACACGACGGGTAGGTAGCGTGCATGAAATGTTTGATTTTAAAGTTACACAAATGACTCTGAGGATTGGAATGGATATCGTTCGATGAATGAGTTAGCAAGGAATATTACAAATTGAGGAAATACGTTGGTCGATGACTTAAGATAGATGGACGAACGATACGTGAATTTAGGTTTTTCAAAATTGATGTTGTGAACGATTCTAGGGGTAATGATCAAAATTGAATTTGAATGTCGAGGAGATTATCCAGTCGGACGATAGCATCATTCGCACAACTCAGAATTCGTTGCAAATGAAGATCGTCAGGTTACATATATCGTCGATGATATTGAGGCGTATCAAAAATGATATGCGATAACTCGGGGGTAATCTGACGTGGTGAATGACGATTGCGCAAGTGTTATCGTTCCAAATGGATGCAATACTTAGGACTTTGGTGGAGATGAATGTTGGATGAAAGTGATCGTATCTTGATGATTACACGGATAACCACAACGTCGACATTCTTGTCTTGTGCGAGCGCGACTCCAGCCTCGCACATGCGTTACGTCAGATATAGGGCGATCGTTCCGCGTGACCGCTGACATGGTGATTCATGTCACGGGAATGATCGAACTTGGAAAATCAGGACGCGACAACTTTGATTGCCTCGACTTGTTGGCTTGATGCTAAGGAGAAGTCGAGAATATTAGGACTTGTGATTGATGACTGAATAAAACTTGAGGATTGAGTATGTCCAATCTGCGCATCAAAAATGAATTAGTCTAGACACAAAACAAGAGTTACGTCCCGATGAGAATGATTATCCCGCAGAAGCGTGCATGGTGATTCGTGCCCACCGTGGATAATCTGTCTCGCGTGAGATCGGAGCACAACATATTGTTAAGTCGGACGACCTTGTCATCGATTACGTGAATTGGAATAGATGATTTCAGAAACGTGAAATGTGAATTACGGTTTAGAGATGAATTGTGTCATAGCGTGCTTGATTTGAGAATGAATGATAGGCGAACTAATGTTGAACGTGTTCGAAGAGATAAACTATACGAAACGTCTTGATGAACGAACGATATTGATATAACGTAAAATTGGTTGAAACGTGAGTTAACGTAGGATGGCTTTACCGGACGACTCGTACCCCGTGCATCGAATATTGGGACGTGTGTAGGGAATCGATGCTCGATGTTTAGAAATCGGAGTGATGCGAGCTTGGGTAGAAAACCCCGTACCATCGATTTGGTTCGACCTTAGAATAGGGTCAGTGTTGATATCGTTGTTTGGGAACTATGATTCCAGTGCTGACGAGAGACATAGCCTAGCGGTTCGAAAGACGTTCGAGTGCGAAACGATAGGAAATAGTGGAGGCACCACTCATGAGGCTCGGTTGACATGCACGTATATCAGGGACGCCCGAATATGTGCACGATCCGACTTGAGTGGTGATGGCGGATTCTCTATCACAAGGCTTGGCTGAAATACATGTATTTTGGGGATGCCTAGAATATGTGCACGATCCAACTAAGTGATACATTGAATCAAGTGAGAGTTGAAAAACGGGAAAGTGTCGAAGATTTTGAAATTGTATGTTTCGAAGAAATGTTGACGATAACGCGATCATTGAATTGAGATGAGTTCGAATGTTGGTTGATCGGTTGGTGTGCCTTACGACTAAGTTAACGATAAGCACGAGCGTGGCTCGGAAGCGAAGAAACGCATAGACGGAGTGTGTACGATTAAGTCTTGGCCATAGAATTGGTAGGATGGTTTGCCTTCAGGGAAGTCTCGAGGACGAGACTTGTTCTGAGTGGTGTATGTTGTAGTGCCCCATCCCGCGAAGTCAATCGGAGGAATCAAAATACCGACGGCGTTCGGACTTGGCCTTACAATGGCGACTCGAAGACATCGCTCAGGTGGAGTAGTTTCGGTGAACTTGCCTCATCTTTGCCTTCACATAATAAATTGCGTGTTTTCAACTTGCACAAGTAGGCTTAATAATAAAAGAGACGAATCCATATAGCTAAAGGGAATTATCCCGACGGATCGAATCGAGTTTAGAACATGGAAAACGTCCCACGGTCTGATTAGAGTTGGTGCTCAGCGTGCTTTGAAAATGACACTCGTTCCTTCATCCCGCAGCTTGGGAGAAGGAAAAGTTGGTATTCGAAACAAACGAGGAGTTAGCCTAAGTCATAGGCGTCGCCCGCGTAAATGCTCGATAAAGCATGTACGTTTCTACTGCACAAGGCTTGGCATAGCCTTGGCTCGTCCCTCGGGTTAAGTTGTTGGCTTGAGTAAGTTAGGCAAAGTTATGCCGATTGACCTAAGTCATTCTAAGTGCCGTCCCGTTCTTTCTGCGGTTGTCAAGTCAAATAGTCCCACGATCTCAAGGGCCGTCATGTAACATATGACTTGGGTGATAGCGTCCCGTAGGACGTAAGTCAGTTAAAGGCACGAGCCACGGTTGGCACGATGTAAAGTTAGCTATGGTCTATGGCACCTAAGGAACACGTTTTGTTCAAGTTAAGTTGGAAGGCTATGTAGTAGTCATTCCCTCGAGTTTAAAGAAGTTCGAGGCGGTCCCTCGGTTGGGAGTCTCGCATTCCTATCCACGTTAAGAAGTTCGAGGCGGTCCCTCGGTTGGGAGTCTCGCGTTCCTATCTACGTTAAGAAGTTCGAGGCGGTCCCTCGGTTGGGTGTCTCGCATTTCTATCCATGTTAAGGAGTATGAGGCGGTCTCTCGGTTGGGAGTCTCTCGGTCCCAATGTACGTTATGCAAAGTATGGTTCAGTACACGATTTGCTAAGTATAGTTCCAGTCGTACCAACAAATAGGCCATGTATTTACGTGAGTCTAGATGTCTCGTAGGTACGTGGTCATTGGACACCTTGTCGACAAGGATTTCTGCCTAGACTGGTTATACGCCGGGGTACTGGGCCCAGTCATCCTAGGGGGTAGACGTTATAGCAGTGCATACTTTTATTGCGTGGGTAGTCGGGGGCTTCCAACGGGGCTCCATACCTGCGCTGAAGGACCCGTCGCCTACCCGAGCTATGTCCACGATGGCTTGTCATGCCAGTGGCCTTTCATATAGATAATTGGCGTGCTAAGCGGCGAATTTGCATGTATGGTGTCGGTCATGACAAAGGAAGTGTAAGCACGGTATGCGTTGAATGGTGAAATATGTGCTCGGTTGCACCCATAGTATTATAAAGCCTACGATTCGGCTATACGTAAAGATACGTGCTTCGGCACGAGATACGGTGTCGTGTTTGAGTTCTCAACATCGGTTCCACAAGTCGGGTTAGTCGTTGCGAGTTAAGTCGAAAAGGGCCGTAGGGCAAGCTTGGTTAAATCATGTTGAGTTTTTGGACACGACCTCGAGATGTGAGGCATGGCCGCGTTGTCACAACACGAGTATAGGCAAGACTAAGCGAGGAGGCACTGCCTCGATAATACTAAAGCACGAATCGAGTTCATTGTACGACCGAGTCATTACGTCCCAGAGTATAGCACGAAAGGCAAGCACGAGGCGATAAGTTGACGTTATTGGAACAAAAAGGTCTAGCGTTAAAGTATGAGTACACTATTAGTGCAAGGCACGGTAACGGTCTAAAAGACACAAAATGGACCAAGGCGTCGGTCCTAAAATCGATCCCAAGGCAAGACTAGAAAGACAATCGTAAAGGGGCTTGTATCGCACAAAGTAAAATAAACGTGTCGGTTTTGTATGGGTGGACGAGGAGCTCACTCCACCAGTACAGTTGAGTAATGACACCCACACAGTTTCTATGTGCAGGCACAGGTAGAAGCTCGTGGCGTGGATCTCGCTTGGATGCGTCGAGGTACGGAGTTCCTTGGCGATTCGAGGCGTGCGGTCGCATGGATCCAAGACTTATACGGGACATAATGTATGTATATCGCCTTTCGAAGCTTCCGCTGGATCAACAAATATGTATCGAGAGATGAGAGAGAGCTGAGTGACTTGTAAATATGAGAAGAGTGAGCTTGAGCGATTGTAATCTTGGCCTTGCGCCCCCAAATGTAATCTTGTATTCAATATCAATAAAGTGCTTCTTTTGAATGACTTGTGTTCATGTGTACTTGTTCTAAATTTTTGCAGCATGTTTCAATATTTCTGCTTGGACTTCTGTGCGACGACCCCGTCGCCGCCGCTGCAATCGGCCGTTATGAAACTGCCTTGCACGAGCGCAATCTAGGCTCGTGCGGTATCATGCCTTAGCGAGGACGATCGCTCCTACGGGAGCGGGGTGTGACAAAACCTTAGAGATCCATATAAGAATTTTGGAGCCAACAAGTGTTGTATAAATTGATATATGTACTGTAGTTTTTATTGTATTTGTTGAGAACTAATAAGGGACTTTAGTCCCACATCGGAAGTTGTATTGTGAAGAGGAGGTGTACTCTCTATAAGTAGTGGCAGGAGCCCATTGTTTGCAAAAACAAAAGTATAAACTTTATTTATACAAACTTTGTAAAGATTACAAGAATTCTGGAAAAGTACAACTGTAGAAATCCAATCTAGAAGACGATTGCTTTATCCCTTGGACGATGTGAACTTTGAAGACGGTAGCCTCTGAATTTGAAGGCAAAAGCCTCGGAAGAATGCAGCAGCACTTGGGCAAGAACTCCTGAACTTTCTGATATTTCTGAACTTTATGTCTGATCCCCTTGAATGAAGACTTGAAACTCTTTTTATAGAGTTCTAGAAATAACTAACTTTTAGTTATTCTGGATGACGCAAGTTGGATTGCAAAGGCACTGGATTGCGCAACATCAGACTGCGCAGGCAGTTGTCTGGTCGTGGGCCAACTGTCTAGGACACATGGCATCATTTGATTGAAATGCGCATGATCGTGTGTAGACGGTTGCCATGTAACGAGCAATTGATGGCATGAATGCCACATGTACTTTTGTCAGTTATCATGATGAAGTGCGCCACATGTATTCTGCTGACTTTGGATTGTGCTAGCATGGATGGCGCTGAGATGGATTGCGCTGCAAACAGATTGCGCTGCATGTACAGCTGTCCTCGAGCACTGTGCGGCATAATAAACGAACAGTATCCTCGTTCTTTGTGCTGTCAGTTGTCAAAAGATTTGATTGTGTCAGGTAATGATGATATGGCCACGTCAGCATGCGCACTTGAGAGTGTGCGCAGTCCAGTCTGCGCAATCGGGATGATGCGTAATCTGATGTCTGCACAGTTCATTTGAAAGCTATTTTTCTTGATTTTCATGACTTTGTTGATGAATACAAGTTGATTTTTTAGGACCTACAAGACCCCCTTCAAAGGTTTTGAAAGTTAAATTTATTCAAAATTTCGAAATACTTTGAATTTTGAATTTTAAATCAAGTTGCGCATAGGTCGAGCTGTCTGCACAATCGGATGAATCAGCCCCTGCTTTTTCGGTACAATCTGTGGCGGCCGTTTCTTTTTGAAAAACTATAAATAGTTCTCTCGATCCTTCAATTTATTCTTTACTTGCTTTCTTGTGTTTGAGAGAAAGAAATTCCTGAGCTCATCCCAACTTCAGCCTTCTTCTCCGTCGATCTCATGGCCCCCAAGCGTTCCTCCGCCGCCGCCAAGGACAAGGCCCCCGCTGAGTCTTCGACTTGTGTGGCGCCTCATCCTTCACATCATGAGACTGCACACCCTGCTTTGAGAGGTAGACAACCCGATCGAAAACTCTTTTTAGAGTTTCTCGACTTTGCTGGATCTTAAAATCCATCTCTTTTTAGAGATGTGATCATACTGCGCCACCCTTTTTAGGGTTTTGGTTGCCCGAACACATTATTCTTCATTTTTATGAAGAATATCTTCTCGCGCAATCGGTTGAATTGTGCTGGCAAAAGTCAGCACAATCGGCTGATTTGTGCGAGATTGTCAGCGAAATCTGACGTTTGTGTGATCTGACATCTGCGCAATCTGATGCTTGCACAGTCTGATATCTGTGCAATCTGATGCTTGTGCAGTCTGATATCTGCACAATCTGATACTTGTGCAGTCTGATATCTGCGCAATCTGATGACAGAATTTCTGACTTTGACTTGTACTAAATTCTGCTTTCTTCTGTTGGATGCAGTTGATACCAGAGAAGATCCTGAATATGAAACATTTGTAAGAACTTTATCTGAGCCAGATTTCAAAGAAGATTTATCTCATGTACTATTTCCACAGTATGTCCTTCCATCATCTCGTCAGGCTATTTTGATAGCACAAGATAACGAGACTATGCTAAGCTTGATAAATGGACAGCCTTTACAATCTGCTGACGCTGTCACTCATAAGAAGCCCATGTTCCTCTTTGGAGACGCCATTGATAAAAGTTCTCAACCAAGACCCAGAGTTGAATTGAGAACTTTCTAATGGAAGGAGAAATTGATTCAGTTGCCAGTCATAGCTAGATGCCTTCCACTAGCAAGATATGCTCATGCTAGCCATCCTAGGAGGATGGAATGGGACATTACTCCCTTGCAACAGGCACGGACCAGAAAAATCGGTGTTAAGAAAGGTCCGAACAACAGGGACATGTTCTACAGTTCTTCCGAACGACACAGCACTTTATTGAGGGGGTTGAAGCCAGGTTGTATTCCCCCCGAGAACTCGTCTTTATTGCTACCGGTAAGAACACCGATTTTTGCCAACGAGTATGCCAAAGCAGAGGGTAAATATCCGGATCAAGACATCCGGTTGACAGGTCTGGTAAATCCAGAGATCAAAAGATGGAGCTGTATTGCCAACTGGATACTGGTCCAGTTTGAAGATAAACTCATAGAAATTGAGCTGTATAATGCGGTACATGCTACTGTATATGGCTTCTTTCCAAATCCTCATCTGTTTTTGGCTCTAGCAGAGAGGTACAACTACAGGACAGGGACGTTTATGACGCCCTGCGGGGAGATGGGCTTGGCTTTACGTGAGATGAAGTATATCTCATATTTACCAATGGGTGAGTTGCCTTACGAGGAGTACGTCCCGACCAACGACGAATTAGATAGACTTCGTCGAGAGAATTCAAAGATGGTGGAAGTCTTTGATGAGCTTCTGTGCCATTATAACATCTGCTCTTTGTATTACCAAAGTGGCTCCTCTGGCACATGCTATTCATCCAAATGGTTGACTTATCTTTTTCTCAACCGTATTATCGAGAAAAAGACAAAAGATCATGATTCATGCAACCCTGATTTCTTCCATCCCCTCAGTAACAGTGAAGTGCTAAAGCTGATGGAAGAGAACAAGAGAATGGATATCAGAGTTGATGATGAATATCAATATCCTCCTCTTAAGGCTGGAGAATTTGTGGAGAGCTTCATAAGAATGGGCTACAAGTCCATGTCCAAACAAGCCCAACTAGCAGGATTTTTGACGTACTGGCTACGTCGATTCGTTATGCCTGGAGTAAGTGCTGTAGACCGCTTCCATCGCGGTGTTCTTTTTGCTGCTGTCCCGTTAGTCTTCGGCTACCGGATGGACTTACTTTCAGCGATGACCTGTAGTATAAACGCGGGTCTTCGTCTATATGTTGATTCTATGATCAAGTGCAAGGGTGATAAGGTGAACTTCCCCAGACTGGAGTTACCTTACACATACTTATTCGGATGGTTGCTCTTGCATCATTCATCATTGATGAACCCTGCCATGGGAGCAGTTGGTGGCAGTTTTCTACGCAGATTCTCACAGAGCAGATGGACATATACTAGTTTGAGAGACTGCAGACGAACTCTGAACCTCGACAAAGGATGGAATTTTCTTTGCACTCTCCCTCCAACTGGTTATGAGCATATGGCAGCAAATCTGATTGACCTGGGGAGGCAACCAATAGGTCGGGTATCTTTTGAATGGCTGAAGAGAATCAGACCATCCCATCTAGTATACAGATTTGAAGAATAATGCTTCCTTGAACCATATCTGCCGAGCCGCTTTGCTCGTCAATTTGGATATGACCAGTTTCATGTAGGTAACGCCATCACGTGCCTACAAGGAAAAGGTTATTTGATCGATGGTGCCCGAGACACAAAGACTGTGTTCTTGATGCCAAACTACAATGCTCGAGACACAAAGACTGTGTTCTCGATGCCAAACAGAAATGATGCTGGTCCAAGAATGCTGTATACTTATTCACAGTTTTATACAGCTGCAAATACATTTGCTAAAAACTATAGCCTCGTTGATAGTTTTGCAACAGCAAATTGTCTGAAGAGAAGAGCGACTGACACATTAGCTCCCAATAATGATGAAGAACATGAGCCAGTGGACGACCCATTAGAAGCTTCCAGAGAAGCCAATTTCTAAGAGAAAGTTAACCAACCTTTAAGAATTTCTCTGAAGGTTGTTAAATCTCCAGTCAAAGAGAAGAAGAGAAGGAGAGAAGAGCCTTCTTCCCCAGTTGTGAAGAAGAAATTGATCTTGGAACATTCATCAGAGAAAGTCACCACGAGATCACAATCTAAACAATTGGCTGAGTCCACTCGAGATGAAGTAGCTACACCGACTTCTGTTCAGAAATAGGTCGAGGTAGTAAATATAGAGAGTCCTTAGAGGCCACTGCATAGAAAGAAATTGGCACACAGAAGAAAGAAGAGAACAGTTTCTCCTCCAAGGCAAATTTTATCTTCGGTAGTAATGAACGCTGCGGCTGGAATCACCATGCCATCTCCTACCCCTGTTTCTGAGTTTAGTCCAGAACAGAGGGAGGACATTGAACAAAGAGAGGAGGCGGCAGAGCCCAGAGAAGAAATTGAGCAGAGAGAAGAGGCTGCAGAGCCCCGAGAAGAGGAAGCTGTACGATCACCTTCAGCAATGGCAGTAACGACTCATCTTCCTGTTACACCGGGAGCAGCCCGTGAGGAGGAAGATCATCTCATGATCGAGGCACTGAATGATTGTGACTTCGGTTATCAAGAAGAAACTGATCATGCCACTGCTGCTGCTAGTGAAGAGGTTCCTGAGGACAGTGAGGACGAGGAGAGCACCTCATCAGAAGCTGTTGATGAGACACAAAATTCGGAAAAGGATGTTGAGATCCAGCCATCTCCTCGAGCTGTTGATGACACTCTAAATCCTGAAAAGGAGGCTGAGGTGCCGATATCTCCAGAGAAGACTGCATATGAAGAAGTGGCTTTGGAGGAAACTCCAGTTGTTACTCCCCAAGGTATAGCATGAAATTAGTAGTTTTCTTTTAATAGATTGACAGCTAACATTTTTATTCTTATCCATACAGAACCCAGATCTTCTCCCGCTCCTCCATCATGCATGGACATAGTACTGGCGACGACAATTGCTAGTAGCAGTCGCCATTTATCCTGTGGCTCCGAAGCAGGAAGTAGTCAGGCGATAGTGTCTGAGGCTACTTCTGCTCAGCTAGAATCTGTCCCAACAGATGATAGGCCAGTCGCCGGATCAAACCATGGTAAGACTGTTTTCACTTTTGATTCTCTTTGACAATAGCAAATGACAGGCAAAATGACAATATTTTAATTTTGCAGAGGAATAACCAGGAGGAGCGACCAGCTCTACTCTAGCTCCTCTATTCAAAGAACCTACTGTCCGAGAAACTGAACGTCCTGCTGCCTCGTCATCAACAGGAGTTGCTGCGACTCCTGGTGCTCTGGCGACTAATCAATTCGTCATCTAATCATTTACCAAATTCTTCTTTGATTCATTGGGGCCATTGATCAATATAGTGATGGAAAAAGAGGATGCTGATTTTTACACAGTTAGAGGTCCAACCTCTTTCTTAATTCATGCTATCCGCGAACAAGGTGACGAGCCTCAGGCCATTTTTCTTGAACACATATTAAATGAGCTAGAGACTTCAATAAAGAACTACAAAGAGCTCAATAAGGGGAGGTAGAACCCTTGGTTCAAGCGAAATTTGAACGGATGGCTCAGGAAGCTGCAGTGGAGAGAGTAAACTTCCAGATTCTCTTAGATACTTTTGCTACTAAATCTGCTGAGTACAATTCCAAGGTGGAATCAGTGTCATCTACTGCTGAAAGAAAAGAAAGAAGAATTGCTGAACTGAGAGCGGAGATTGCCCGTCTCCAAGAAGAACTGGAAAATGAGGTTACCGAGCATCAAACTGCAATCCAACAACTATGTGCTCTAACCCAAGAAAGAGACGAATATGCCGCAGCTCATAATGATGAGATCACTCGCAGAATGGTAACCATGCCTATTTTCAACGAGACATCTGGGATGGAAGAGGCCAGGAAGAGAGTGATAGAATCCCACGAAGAGCGTCTGCAGACTCTGAAGCAACAGATTACCGCTTTGATGGCACCACCAGTGTAATAGAAAGATTCCTTGTATCTTCTTGTTTTGACAATGTGTATGTTTTTGTAATGTCTTAAATTTTGATCAAATAAAAAGATATTTTATTGTGGCTCTATTATTTATTGCATATCTTATTCAGATACAAATAATAGAGATAGAAAATATATTCAGAGGTACAGGACATGATATATTACTCGATTTTAGAAAATAATCATATTCATTATATCTGCTCAGAGATAATATGGACGTGGCAAATATAATTTATTGAACATCATTATTTCAAATAGACAACTAAATCGAGGACGACAAGTTGCTGATATGGATAAATGAACGAAATAAATCGTCAAAATGTGTGAACGAAGTGAATCGTCAAAAATGAACGGATGAACGGATGAACCATCAGATTGATTGAATGAACGGGCGAACCGTCAAGTAGATGTATGAACGGACGAACCGTCGAATGATAAACGGGCGAACCGTCAAATGGATGTGTCGTTTCGTTGTTTTGAGAATCTTCGCCTATAAATAGAACAGAAATCTGGAAGGAATGATCATTTCTACTTTTCAACATAAAGATGTCATCCGGAGATGCATCCAAGAAGGCTAAAATCGCCTCGAAGGTTGAAGCGGGCACTAAAGAACGTCCTGCCGATCCAGTCCAGCCAAAGCAGGCAGAGGTAGGCGAAGGCTCGTCTGCACCTAAACTACCGCGGGATATTCTGAATTTCCTGCTTGAACCAGGGACGACTGAAGAAGAAGAAGCCATGAGGATGGCTGCTTACAAGTTCTTGGTAGGCTCGAGCAAGGATGTTCTCCGTTCTTTTGCTGATTATGTCTTTGATAAGGACGGCAGTGGTCCATGTCCTAATGTCGAGAAGGATGATAGTGACCTTTCTTGATATCATGTAACATCGTTTATGATGAAATAAAAATCAAACTTTATTTATGAACTATGAACTGTCTGATCATATTTACATAAAATCTCTGTTATATTTATACATAGTATTTCTTGAGAAATTTGCCATTGATAGGCATCATTACAACTCGACCATCTAACTCTGAAAGTTGATAAGCTCTTTTTGAAAAGACTTTGCTGACGATATAAGGTCCTTCCCACTTCGCATCGAACTTGCCTTTGCTCGAGTGAGTCATAGTCATAGGACGTCTTACTGTTAGAATAAGTTCTTCTTGCTGAAAGGCTCTGACTTTAACTTTGCGGTTGAAAGTCTTCGAGATGCGGGCTTGATACAACTCAATATGTTGTTGAGCTAATAGTCGTTTCTCATCGAGCGCTTCTAATTCTTGAAGACGAAGAAGATCATTGTTCTCTGTAGTGAGGTCGTTGGCAATGGTAATCCTCAAGGACAGAATTTGAAGTTCTAGAGGCAGAACTGCTTCACAGCCGTACACCAGAAAAAAAGGTGTAAAGCCTGTGGGATTGCGGACCGTAGTACGGTAAGCCCAAAGACATTTTCCAAGCTTTT
The DNA here is from genome assembly GCA_029216955.1 of Iris pallida. Classification (NCBI taxonomy): domain Eukaryota; kingdom Viridiplantae; phylum Streptophyta; class Magnoliopsida; order Asparagales; family Iridaceae; genus Iris; species Iris pallida. The sequence continues at coordinate 5,724,464 of JANAVB010002395.1, read as the reverse complement.
TACTCCAATTTTGCTTGTTAGTAGACACAAACTTCTTGAGGAGCTTGATGATAGTCTTGTTGAAAGCTTCAGCTAATCCATTAGCGGCAGGATTGTAGGCTGTAGAAGCAACATTGTCAATCCGATGATCATCGCAGAATCTCGTAAACTTCTGGCTGATGAATTGTGATCCGTTGTCATGGATGATTCTTCGAGGTACACCAAACCGATAGATGACATGGTGTTTGACGAAGTTAATGACACTGCTGGTCTTGACTTCAGCCAGAGGTATAGCTTCAGCCTACTTGGAGAAATAATCAGTTATTGCCAATATGAACCGATGTCCTCTAGAAGAAGGAGGATTGATGGGACCAATAATGTCCATGCCCCAAGCTTCGAAAGGCCAAGAGGCAACCGTCGGATACAGAAATTCTGAAGGTTGATGAATAAAATCTGCGTAGATTTGACAAGCTCGACATTTCCTCGTATATTCGATGGCATCAGATACCATAGAGGGCCAATAATAACCCATGCGTCGAATACGATCCTGTAGCTTAGGACCAGGTTGATGTGCTCCGCAGACACCGTCATGAGCTTCACGCAATATTTGCTTTGCTTCATCACCAGCAAGACAGCGTAAGAGTAGGCCGTCATAAGTCCGCCGATAAAGAGTCTTGGTGGTCTGATTGTAATAAAATTGGAGAGACCGCCGACGAATACTCGTAGCCTCCTTGGGATCTTCAGGGAGTATGTTATAGACCACGAAGTCGATGAAGGGAGTTCTCCAATCTTCATTGATAACATTGATTTCAGTAAGATTACTGAACTCGATGTTACGATTGTTTTCGACACAGAAAAATTCTCGATTAGAGATGACCACCACTTGTTGTCTCCTGATGGGGATGGCTAAGACTGCTGCAAGATTAGCCAAAGCATCTGCCTCAGTATTGCAAGCTCGGCGTACATATTCGATGAAGAAAGCTTTGAATGATGTAGCCATGTTGATTGCCGCTTCAAAGTAAGGCATTAGATCTTGATGGCAAACTTTATAAGTTCCTCTAACCTGGTTAACAACCAGTTTAGAATCACCATAGACTTCACGATACTCGATGTCAAATTATTTAGCTAGCTGAAGGCCAATGAGTAGAGCATTGTACTCTGCTACATTGTTGGAGCAAGGTTCATCTAAGGAGTATGCTCTTTGGATAGCTGACCCGTCCGGAGAAACAAGGACAACTCCAACTCCTGCGATAATGGCACCATTGGGTCCGATCCTGGATACATCGTCAAAGAATAAATGCCAAGTAGGAAATTCTTCGGAGATTGTATTAGATTCCAAAGTCTCGTCTGGAATTTTGTCGTATAGCTTGGACGTCTCTGGAACAGGATGGGCTGCTAAGAAATCCGCCAGTACTTGACCTTTGACAGACTTTTGAGGAACATATACCATGTCATATTGGGCTAGCAGAATAGCCCATATAGCCAGCCGAGAATTGTGTGTGCTAGGCTTTTTCATCAATACCCGAAGAGGATTAACTCGGGATATGACATGAATAGTTTGGCCAATGATGTAATGCCGAGTCTTTTGAACAGCAAACATAAGAGCTAGGCATTCTTTTTCGACCGGACTATAACGGTGTTCAGCACCAATCATTGTATGACTGAGATAGTAGATGGCTTGTTCATGACCTTCTTTGTTCTTTTGGGCAAGTAAAGCACCCAATGAATGGTCCATAGCATGGACATACATTAAGAATGGTATACCAGAGATTGGTGGTACCAAGACTGGTAGATTCATGAGATACCGCTTTATGTCGTCGAATGCTCGTTGACATTCTTCGGTCCAAACAAAAAATACACCCTTCTTCATGAGTTGAGTGAATGGTCTGTAACGTCCAGACAGATTGGAAATGAATCTCCTGATGTACGCAAGTCGACCTTGGAATCCTCGTAGCTCTTTTAGGTTGCGTGGAGGACGTATCTCTTGAATGGCTTTGATCTTCTCGGGATCCACGTGTATACCCTTAGAGGTAATGACGAAGCCGAGAAATTTACCACTAGAGACACCCAAGAATGACTTGGTGGGATTCATTTTGAGTTGATGTTGGCACATGAGATTGAAGATAGTTCTTAAGTCTTGGATGTGATCTTCCTTCAGACGACTTTTGACAGCAATATCGTCAACGTAGCATTCGACAGTCTTGCGTAGATGATCTCGAAAGATGGTACTCATTGCTCGTTGGTATGTTGCACCAGCATTCTTGAGACCAAACGGCATCACAGTGTAGCAGTAGACTCCACGAGGAGTGCGGAAAGAAGTATGCTTCTCATCTTCAGGATTCATCCGAATCTGATTGTATCCGGAGAATCCGTCCATGAAAGATATTCTTTCGAACCCACAAGTGTTGTCGATCATAACGTCCGTGATAGGGAGAGGAAATTCATCTTTTGGACATGCTTCATTAAGATCCCGAAAGTCGATGTAGACTCGAACTTTGCCCTTTTTTAGGACTGGGACGACATTAGCTACCCAATCAGGATGTTGTTCTTCTCGAATAAAGCCACAAGCGATGAGCTTATTGACTTCATCGTCGATTGCGTCCATTATTTCTGGCTTGAAATGCCGTTGTTGCTGTTTGACCGATTTTGCATTCGGCAGGATGTTCAATTTGTGAGTAGTAACTTTGGGATCTAGTCCTGGCATATCTTCATAGTTCCAGGCAAAGACATCAATTTATTCTTTAATCAGAAGAATTAATTCTTGTTTATCTGCCTCTGGGAGATTCTTGCTGATGAAAATTGGACGAGGTGATCCGCTCTCTCCTACATCAATTTGAATTAATTGATCTTCGGTAGGAGGTTTCCTTTGTTCGAATCGAAGTTCCCATTGGGTGTCCATTCGTTGAGCCCAAGGATCTGTTTCAGAACTTTCTTCAATATCCTCGTCATAGCCTTCTGGAAGTTCGACGGAGACCAAGTTAGAAGATACAGTCAGCCGATGAACTTGACCGATGCTCGTGTCAGAATCCCATGATCTGGAATCCGAAGAGTTAGAACGCTCTTCACTATCAGATTCAGAGTCTGCTGGGGATAATACTGGGGGAGAAGCATATCCGAGACCTCTTTTGGTCCTACTGAAGTACATATTTGATTTTCCTTTCGGGACAACCGTACGGAGAGGAGTTTTTCTACCCTTATCGTAGTTGAGACCACTCTTGAAGTCGTAACCCATCTTTCGGATGATGTCTTTTGATTGCTGACTGTAACGACGGAGTTGAAGATTCCCCGTATCGTTAACTTTGCTATCATCCGTATAGCTGAATTGTTGTTCCGGTCCTTTACTAAAAAGTATTGGACTCTCGCCTTTCTTACGAGCGGAAACAATACGATATGAATCCTTTGGAAGTTCGAGTGAGACTTCTGTTTGAAGGGATTGCACAACTCCCATTGTAAATGACTGATAGCTATCTAACATATCCAAATAGCATTTAGCATGATAAATGACATCAGTATACTGGAAAGTAGATACTTTTTCATTGATTTGTACATTCGTATTTACAGCAGGACCTTTAGCCTTAGCAGGCTTGGTCAGATTGATTACAAGAGGGGGAGAAGAAGAACGTGGAGGAGGATTGGCTTTGTTACGACGGAGGTCGATAACAAGTGACTCAGAGGAGGTGAGCTCTCTTTTGTCCTTGTTATGAGACAAATCAATAACAAGTGGCTCAGAAGAGGTGAGCTACCTTTTTTCCTTGTTACAACATAAATCGATAACAAGCGGCTCAGAAAAGGTGAGCTTCCTTTGATCTTGATCATCATTTGATTGCTTCTGGACTGGCAAGTGAACAGCCAGTGGTTTGGAAGATTGAGGACGAGAAATACGCCCTTTGACAGGGATGATAAGGGTATCATTGGGCACTGTTTCTTGCTCTTCTTCAGTGTCCAGAGACAGGACAATCTTTATGAATTCATCCTTGTACATACGAGCATCGTTGCAATATGCTTCAATACCTTTAAAGGAATAGAGATCAGCAACCTCCTTTTGTACCTCTCCATTGTCATCAACATATTTAAAACATTGATGGAGAGTCGAAGGGACAATGTTATGCTCGTGCAGAAATGGTTTTCCTAGCAAAGCATTATAGGAACAACCATGGTTGTCAATGATATAGAAGGTCACCTTTGTGCGAAGATTGCCTATTTGGAGTTTTAGGCGAATCTTGCCCAGAGGTTCACTCCTTCCCTGGTTGAACCCAAGAATAGTGGTGATTGTACTGGAGAGACTATGCACTGGGATCTTCAACGCATCCAACATTATCTTCGGCATGATACTGAGAGCAGACCCTAGATCTATCAGAATACGATCGACTTTCATCGAGTCGACATATCCTGTATAGTAGAGAGGACGGTCGTGCCTGTTGTCTTCCATCAACATGTCATCTTGTGTGAAAGTTATGTTTGGAATTAACTCTAACACACTATGACAATGGAGGCAAGAGACTGGTTCTGCTTCCGGCTTCTTAAGCAGAGCTAGACAGGTTTCTGCTTGCATGAGAGCCTCATTCAGAGTTTCTCGAGTCTCTTTGGAGAGGCGTAAGAGCTCAAAGATGGACAGCCGGGCCGGTGTATTGGCCAACTGAGCCAAGATATCAAAGTTGTAAGGCTTCTCAAGTCCGGAGGGAGCTGACTTCTTCAAAGGTTTGTCGAAGCGGACTTGCTGTTTGCCTTTGTCAGCGACCGTCGGCTTGGGAGGAATGGACACTACAACCGGTGAGGATGCAGCAGGAATATCCTCAGTAGCAGGCTGCACTGGAGCAGACTCAGAAGAAGAAGAAGCTAGATTTTCTTGAGCTTCGGGGTAATCTTTTAGATAAGCTTTCCCCGATCTGGTGCCCAGCAAGATTTTTTTATCAACTATGGGGTCAAAAGATACCATATTACAAATCTTTGTCTTGCCTTTGGAACGATCTTTCTTCTTGGAGGAAGAGGGAACTTCGAACTCTGAAGCAAGATCCGGATGAATCCACATAATCTCGCCGTTGTCAAGAGACAAAGGGACGAGACCTTCACTTTGTGGAGGAGGGAGATTCTCAATCTCAAGAGTAGCTTTGGGAATAGGAATGATGTCGTGCTGCACCATCTGGGGCGGAAAGTTACCAAATTGGACTGACACCATGTTTGCGGTAACAATCTTCTCGTCTTGCTGCAAAGTGACAACACCAGCGTTGACCAGCTCCTAGATTTTGCCTTTGAGCACATAACATGCTCGAGTAGGATGTCCGATGAACCTGTGATAGACACAGTACTTGGGATGATCAGTCTTACCGACTTCATCGGGCTTCTTAGGATCTGGAAGTTGGATTTTATTACTTTTGATCAAGCAATCAAAGATGCTAGCAGTGTCGTTCTCATCAAAGGAATATTCTACTTTAGGACGAGGTTCCCTTGGTGGAGATGCAGAAGGAGTGGAAGTAGACGTAGGGGGAGCTACGTTAACCGCCACAGATTCTTTGTTCTTGTTCAAATTGATGTTCAAAGTTTCTTTTGCTTTGCGGTTGTTCTGGCGATTGCCACCACCTGATGTTTGATGTTCATCCCGATCGGGGTTAGACATCTGTACCCCTAGTTGCTTGAATTTATCAGCGCTAACTTCAACAGCTTTAGCGTTGACAATAAAAGACGGCCAGTCTTGGAACTGAGTGGACCCTGTCCACATGCTGATGATAGGCACCAGATTTGCCTTGCAAGTGTCTATAGTGACAGCAGCCGGAGTTCCAGGAGGTATTTTCAAAGCTTCTCGGCGGAATCTTTTAATGAAACTCTCAGCAGTTTCATTGTATCTTTGTTTGATTTTGTTGAGGGCTGACATAGTCATGTCATTGATCCCCTCATAAAATTGTTCCAAGAAGATTTGCTTTAAGCCAGAGAAGGAGGTGATACAACCATCGGGCAAGCTTCTATACCAATCGTATGCTACGCCAGCTAAACAGCCGACGAATACTCTAGTAAGAAGAGCGTCATTTGGTTGAAGTTGGACAATCATAACCTCAAAGTGGTTAATGAACTGGCTGGGAGAGGTGCTGCCATCAAACAGCGAGATGGTTGGGATTTTGTACTTCGGAGGAAACGGAACTTCCTTCCATTCAACTGGGTAAGGTTGCTTGATCCCCAACCTTTGCAAGTTGTTTTTCTCCTTGAAAGCTTCGAACTGAGTTCGCAGGAGCTTGACAGCTTCATTGGCATCTTCTACTGATGTAGAAAGAGTAGGCTGAACCACGGTGTTAGGAGGAGGAACAGCATGATAAGCACTACCTCCAGCACCTGACTGACTGGGTGTAGGTTGGACTTGTACAGGAGGTACTTGAGTAGGTGCTACCCTCAGTCCAGCATTGACAGGCACTGACGATGCTATAATTTCAAGATCTGTAGGAGATACGGTCGGTGGTATCGTATGCTGGGCCACAATGATGGAATGCATACTTACGACCATTTCGGCCATGGTCTTCAGCTTATCTTATAGTGCAACTATTCTTTGTTCTTGGCTAGCTGAACTGGAAGTATCTGGGTCTTCATTGACAACATAAGCTGTCACTTCTCTGGGTACAGTGGAGGACACCGTCTGTTCTGAGCTTTCGCTGTATGCATCGTAATCGGAGAAAGAATCATCTCCTGAGTGAGAAGGAAGGAGACGTTCGGAAGGATCTTGAAGATTCCTTTGACCGATTGTGTCTCGGCTTCGGGAACGAGTATGTTGGAATACTCCTTCAGAAGATTGTTGGAGTAAATCCAAATACCGCTGGCTTGGCTTGCGAGGCTTCCCGTGCTTGGAGCACTTCCTACCCCCAGTGTCTCTGGAAGTCATGTTGACGGAGGCGTACAAAACCTCATCTTTATCTTCAGACATAGGTTCAGAGTTAGGAAAGTTTAGACGATCGAAGACAGATCATCTTGTTGTTTGACAACAACACTTGATGACAACTTTGTGGTTACAGTGATGTCCAAGTGGTTGCACTGGGGATGTTGGGATGTTGTCCCATTTTTGCTTGAGGTGTTCTCGGAGATCAGGGACAGCAACGGGACGAGGAAAAGTTCGAGGGATATGTTCTTTGATAACATTCAGAACATGGTTTCGGTTCTTCAAATGTTTTGTCCCTTGAGTGTACCGGGAAGTGCTCATTTCATTGGCGTAGGTGTCCGGATTCTTGATCCTGGAAGTTTGTTTCTGATGTTGATTGGTCTTCGGCATTGGCTGTTTACGTTTCACCGAAGTTGGTCTGTTGAGATAAGTTCTTAAGTCAGGAAACTCACCCACAGGAGTTTCTGTTTGAGATACCAGCAGTTTTCTCTGTCTTGAACGAGAGATTTTAAGGGTTGGGAGATCTTGGAACTCTGCTACCGGAGTAGGCAGAATACCTCTCTGATCAGTACACTTCCCTTTAGCAAGGAGAGAAGAAGAATCCTTGTGAGAAAGGGTTCTTGTACTGACTGATGCCGGAGCACATTCAGATTGATCTTCAACGGTAAAAACCGAAGAAGATTGAGAAAAGACCAAAGGGCCTTTTCCTTTGCTTTGGAAAGAAGGGTTAGCTAAATAGCGTTTCCCTCTGTTGTCTTCCAAGTCATGGGACAAGGAAGTTTGAGAATAGACCAAAGAGCCTTTTCCTTTGTTCTGGAGAGGAGGAGGAATAGCCAAAAGACTACCCCCAGTGGATTGTGCAGGAGCAACAGGGTGTTTGAGGGGAGGAGTAGAGCTTTTCCCCTTGTTGTGAGAAGATGAGATATAAGCCAAAGGGCTGTCTTTCCTGGATGGCGCAGACATGGTTTGCACATGGATGGATGGCGCACTGTCAGATGGGGTTATCAGTACATTGTTATGCACTGGTGGGGAGGCTAGCTCCGCACCCGTCGACGTTTCCTGCTTCCTGCAAGCAAACTGTGGGGTTATCAGTACATTGTTATGCACTGGTGGGGAGGCTAGCTCGCCCACAACGCTATCATCACCAAACACGTTCCATTTACTTCTGTGCAACATCTATCATTCATTGTCTTTCTAATCTTGCCTTAGGATCAGTTTTATGGCATATTTCATGACCTATCTCGTGTTGCCGAATTCGAGTGTGTGTATAGAAATGAATGCACGACTTACCCATATTACCGTCCGGCCTTCCCTGTCCAAAGTAAATCAAGTTAGTCAATAATTCAATATGAACTTTTCTATGTCAAATGCGTGTCCCTGCCTCGAATTCTAGCATGTCGTAGGCACGTTATCTACACTTGCAGCTATTTTTTATTTTCATTTGGTGTATCACATTTCAAACATATTCATAAGGCACTTCATTTTGTTAACTTAGACTACTTTGATTTCAATACAAGGACTTGCACGTGGATCGCCACTAGCAAAGCCCACTTAACTCTATATGCACCGGTCGCTGGCACCACAAGCCATTTTGGACATCCAAGCCGTGGTATTTCTCAACTAGCATAGGGTGAGGACTGGCACACACCCCGATAGTCTCTTGAAATACTCCTGCACTTACGTCCCCCGGGTGGCCGAGTCCGCACCCAGGCAGCCCGTAAGCCATGACTTTGATCCCGCCTAGGCCGACATATCCCCCCTTTGATCATGCCGCGGAATCCCTTTTCCTTACGGACACAGCATACGCCACCCCTCGCTCGTGCCGTTTGTCCACGACCATTTCGTATTATTATCATCATAGGCTAACCCTTAGCCGCAATGCGTTATCGACCAGGTTGGCGTCCGTACAGCGCGGGTAGCGAGCCCCGTTGCACGTGCCCGTCACACCTGTCGCTAACCATTTCTTTCCTCTCTTATCTTTCATTCATTCATTCTTTTCTTTGTTTCACTTGTCCGTTTGTTCATCGATTCATTCATGCATTCATTCTTTCATTCGTTGATTCATTTATTCACTTATTCGTTCATTCATTCATTTATACATTTTGCAACTTCCCGTGCGGGGGTCGCCTTGGCGACCCATCGGTCCCATAGCCTTTCAATGTTGCTAAGCTCTACTCGGAACGACTATGTTGATAGTCTTCCCGTTTCATTATTGTAAACCATTCATTGTTTCATTGTTGAACGCATCAAAGACGTAAACGTAAGCTTGTGCCTTAGCACGAGCGTGGAGCGCGGTACGAGAGTTCTCGTACATTTTCCATATTCCTTTCCATATTCTATACAAGCATACAAGATGGGATTAATCCCTTAGCTAGGTGCGTTGGGTCATTTATTAGCATGCGCGGTGTTATCGCCTAGCGATTTCAGTGATAGTGTCCGTATTATTATGTGTCTAGGCTAAGCAAAGACGGGTTCATCGGAGCCACCCACCTTAGCGATGTTCGCATCGGCCGAGCGATACTCCGAGCGCGCTTTTGAAAGTCTAAGTCTGGATTCATCTTGACGGGCCAATGTAACCCTTGCATCGATTCTTCATCAGGTCGATGCCAACTCTTCGGGTCGACGGCTCGTTTGAGTCGTTGCACTTGCCGTTTGAATCGGCATTCCGCTAGGGCGGAGCGGGTCACTACACCCTGGTTGATGAGATCTTATCAAAGATATTAACCGAGGCAACCCCATGGGTGGCTCATACTAATGTGGATCCGTCACCCTACAAAATAGGGAAGTTGGAAAAGCTGGAGACAAAGTTGGAAGGAACGTCCAACTACTTGAAATGATCGAGGTAGGCGTTGCAGACGCTGAAGGGACGTGGCTTGGTTGGATATGTAATTGGCCAAACGAAGGCGCCATCCGATCCCTCCTCAAAGGAGTTTGCTATTTGGGAGATTGTCAACAATGTCGTAGCTGGGTGGTTGACAGCCTCCTTGACCGACCAGGTGTCGTGCAATATCGAGGCGATGGAGGCTGCTGCTGATATATGGCAGACTTTGAAGGATATGTACTCAGGCTAGGGCAACCCTATGCGGGTCTTCCAACTTCAGGATGAACTCGATAGGGTGGCCCAAGACGACCGTACTATCTCTGAGTACGCGGCCCTGTTGAAGAAGTACTGGTCTGATCTGGATCACTATGATCCTCTTGGGATGGAAGATGCCCAAGTTGAACCGACATTTACGAAGTATTTTCAGACTTTTCTGGCTTATATTTCGCGACAGCGAATGATGAAGTTCCTGAAGGGGCTCAACCCTGTGTTTGAGCATAGAAGGAATATTCTCCTGTCCCAACCCATGCTTCCAGCCTTGGAGGAAGCTATAGCTGTCATAACACAGGAAGAAGCCCGATTGAAGTTGATGCCCAATAAGGGCTCCTTCCAGGGGGACCAAGCCGCGGTTGAAAAGTCTGCCCTTGCTGCCTTCACTCAGGCTCCATCTGTGAGTGGTGTGTGCCACAATTGTGGTGACTCCGGACATTACATCCGATTTTGTCTAAAACTCCTGCGAAGTCAGTCTAGTGATCACGGACGGGGACGTGGAGGACGTCGTGGTGGTAGAGAAGGATATGCTGGTAGAAGGAAAGATTATTTTGGAGGACACAAAGCACATCTGGCGGAGGAAGGGGGAGAAAATCTGTCACGACCCGTACCCGCTTTTCGGATGCGAGAGCGTAAGCAAGCCAGCTACGTATCGAGCGAACTCCAGCCCATCTCGAATAACTAAACGTTGTCATGATATGGTTTACTGCCAAATCATGGCAATGTAATCTATATCTCAATCCACAATAAGAATATGAAACATGAATGAACATTATGAGTCGTGGTCTGCAGCCCACTAGCATATATGTCCGATAAGACTCCAAGGAAAATAACAAGAGTCTCTAAACTGAATCATTAAACAGGATAACTCATGATAAGGAATGTAGAGCACGAAAGGATAACAAACGTAATAATGATACCTGAATCCCACAAGAACCGCAAATCCTTCGCCATCCAGAACTACTAGCTAACTCCATACAATCGCTAAACCTGAAGAGATCATTGTTTTCCATAAATAAATTCACTTTATTTATTTTGTATCTGAGAAAATTACAACTGTAGGAATCTAATCTAGAAGACGATTACTTTATCCCTTGGACGATACGATGAAGAAAACTCGAACTTTGAAGAACTTGGACAGCAACTGGGCAATCTCTCTGTTCTCTCTGAAAATGACCTGTCGTGTCTGATGAATGTGAAGAAACTCTTTTTTATAGAGTTCAGGATAACTGTCCTTAAGCATACGCTCAGGTAGTTACTTGACGTGTGCATAACTGCAGGGACGCGTGGCGAATTCTGATGGAGACACATTAGCGTGCGGTTGAAAGTAGTGGAGCATGTTCAGGAGAGATTGATGGCCTGGATGCCACGTTGCATAACTTCTAGAGAAGTGGATAACTGGTACAGGACACGTGAGAACGTGTGTTGACTGTAATCCTGGATATGGTTGCTGTAATACGCTGCCTCGTTGAAGGAGAATTTATACGCTGACTTGGACAGCGTAGTGCCATATGAAATCCATACGCTCACTTTATGGGCAAGGAGTCATGTGAGGTCATACGCTCGCTTGTTTAGCAAGGAATCATGTGAGGTCCATACGCTCACTTGACTGTGTGAAAAAGGAGTCATGTGAGGTCGATACGCTCACTGGAGAAGTGGCCACGTGGCTATCATCAATCTTCTTTGGTACACCATATCTTCCCATAACTGACAAAATCTTCTCGAGCGTCGTGACTGCGGATTTGACGGCTGACAGACTGTCAAAACTGACAGTAATGATAGCTTTTGTATTTATGAAGGCTGCTGAGTTGTCCTCGTAAAAGACAAAACCGACTCTTCGAAAACCTATACGACGGTTACTTTTCTCGTGACAGCTGTCTTTGCACGAAAGATGAAGTGTCAGATTCATTCCTCATTTAAACATATGCTGTGCTGTCACTTCAGTAAATAATAAAATATTTACTGAGCGTATGGCTTTTGAATGAGCGTACAATCCTGAATTGAGCGTATGGCTTCAACTGTCATCTGTTTTTAAGCGTATGGATGAAAAATGACAGCGTGTCATAATTTTCCACATCCTACAAGACCCCCTTCAAAGTTTTCGAACTTTATGAGTTTCAAAAGTTCGAAATTACTTTGAACAGAAAGTGGGAATGAGTCCTGACACGCTGGCATGAGTCTGTTATCTTCCTCAATATCAGTGCAATTCTTTAGGGATTTTGTTTAGAAAATATCCGCCGTTTTGAACTTCTTTCTTTCTTCTATAAATAGGTCTCCTAAAACCTATTTTATTTCTTTACCAGAGCTTTTGCCTTCAAGAGAGAAAAGAGCTTTCAGAAACTCAAAGATTTTTCTTCTTCTTCTTCGTCTTCAACTCCATCTCTATTAATGGCACCCAAGATTGATGCTGCTGCGAAAGGAAAAGGGAAAGCCCCTGAAGAATCATCTCATCCTGCCGTCGACACTGCCACTACCAAGAGAACGGCCAGTCAGCGTGTTTCACGCAGTGAACGGCCATTGAAACCTCTTTATGGTGAGGACGAAGATGATGATGAACAAATAACTATTCCCTTTTTAGGGCTCTGGTTAGAACAAAACTCAGAAAACGTATCCCTCTTTAGGATCAATACGTCAGCAAATACGCTTCCCTCTTTAGGGTTTAGCTGTATTCCATATTTTTCGTTTTTACGAAAAGTATGTTTGGAGCGTATATCTATAAGATACGCGTATTTTTGATAGAGATATCAAAATACACTATCTTTTAAAAGAATATGCTATGGCAATTTGTCTTATTGAGATACGCTAACTCTTGTGTTAACGTAAACTTTTGATGATCATCTTGTCAACCATACGCTGATATAGTCAAACTGATCATAAACTGAACTTTAAAAACCATTCACTTAAGATAAAATACGCTTAAAGGAAACTGAGCGTATGCTGAACCTTGAGTCTGCCATACGCTTAAAGAAAACTGAGCGCATGCTGAACCTTGAGTCTGCCATACGCTTAAAGAAAACTGAGCGTATGCTGAACCTTGAGTCTGCCATACGCTTAAAGAAAACTGAGCGCATGCTGAACCTTGAGTCTGCCATACGCTTAATAAAAACTGAGCGTATGCTGAGCTGTACGCTTAGTAAAAACTGAGCGTATGTTTAAACTTTATCATCTCTTGACATTGAAGATTTTTGATACTTTATTCTTCATTTGCAGTGGATATTCTGGCTCAGGAAGCAGAATTTGAAGGAAGTATGGGAAATAATTATAGAAGTGATCTATCACATGTTTATTTTCTCCAATTTGATGGACCTTCCACAAGAATAGCTCTGTTGACCAATCAGGAGGATGATACTTTGCTGAACCTAATGAGTGGACTGCCGTTACAAAGTGTAGATGGTGTTGCCCATTTGAAGCCAGCATTCCTTTTTGGAGATGCTATTGACATAAATTCCCAGCCTGCTCTGGACAAAGTATCATACAGTTACTATAGGGATGGTGATGTAAATCAGCCTATGTATTTGACTGGTTTGACAAAGAGTATCAACATAGCCCGTTTATTCCATTCGGGCCAGCAAAGACAGATGAAGTGGGATATTACTCCATCCCGACAAGCTAAGGCTGGATGGATTGGATATCGTCAAGGAAGGTTCCGCAGTGGTACTGAACCGCATGTCACATCTCTGCGAGGACTGTTACCTGCCACCATCCCTCCTGAGGACTCGGTACTGCTGAAGCCAGTCAGAGTCCCAATTTTTGCAAATGAATTTGTTCAATTAAAGAATGCCATCTACCCAAAACAGTCAATGAGGCTGACTGGTCTAGTAAATCCAGAGAACACTAGATGGAATGCTCTAGTGAGATGGATTTTGCAGAACTTCGGTGCACAGTTGAAGGCGATAGGTTTATATGATGCCATTAAGTGTACTGCTTATGGTTTCAAACCAAACCCAGATCTGTTTTTGGTATTAGCAGAGAGATATAACTATCGGACTGGCACCTTCATGACCCCAAAGGGCGAGATGGGATTCGCCCTTCATGAAATGGCATATATATCTCAGCTACCCACGGCAGATTTGCCATATGAAGAATATATCCCTTTTGTTGACGAAATGAATAAGATTTCTGCAGCCAACCCACTAATTCTTTATGTATTTGAAGAATTAATGTGTCATTACAGCATCTGTAAAGCTTTTTATAAGGGACAAGGTGGAGAGGGGGACTCCAATTGCTATTCTTCGAAGTGGATGGCTTATTTGTTTCAAGGCCGCACTGACGAAGTCCAAAAGAAGAAAAAGACCGAGCAGTATGTCGGAAAATTCAAGCCCTTGAGTCAAGTCGAGATTAACAGATTAATCCGGGAGACTAATCATGATGACATTGTCGTCGAAGAAGACATCAACAGCTACAAGGCCGGTGATAGATTAGAAACCTATATTAAGCAGGGTGGCCGAGAATTGTCCGATGAAGGTCATCTGGCCTGTTTCATATCTCTTTGGCTGAGGAAATTCGTAGTTCCTGGCACCTGTTCGGCAGACAGGATGCATAGAGGAGTCGTCTTTGCAGCAGTCCGTCTGGTTTTTGGGTATAAAATGGATCTATTAACGGCAATGACCTGCCGTCTGAATGCCGGATTAAGGGCATACACAGATAGGATGTTCGAATTGGCACGGAAGAGCTTGACATCCTTTCCCCGGGTAGAAATGCCCTTTACATACTTGTTTGGATGGCTGCTTCTTCATTTTGAATCTCTGATGAGCGCTGGGATGGCTAGGCCAGATGACACTTTCCTTGAAAGATACAAGCACATACCGAAATGGAGATATGATACTTTAACTGATTGCAGAACCATCTTAAACAGGGGAGAGCTCTGGAGCTTCACTTGTGTTCCTCCCCCTATTGGTTATGAGACCATGCCCGGGAGATTGATTGACGGCATTGGTGCTAATGAGTTGGATGATGTCCAACATGAATGGCTAAAGAGAATCAGGCCATCTCATTTAATTTGTCGTCGTGACGACATCACATATATAGAGGCATATCTTCCGAACAGATTTGCTCGTCAATTTGGTTACGATCAGTTGCATGTGGGCAATGCAACGACGTGTTTTGCTCATCAAGGCAGGTTGGTTGATGGTGCCAGAGCTTGGCTATATTATATTGCCAAAGGTACAGGGGCTACCTTTTCTATGCCAGATCCGGTCAACTATCGGAGAGGAGCTAAGATATTGGCGTCCTATGCCAGATTTTATGTATCAGCTAATACCTTTGATGAAAAATTTAGCATCTTAGGTAAAAGCTTTATTCATGTTGAAAAGAAATCAACTAAATCCGCCTTGCCTAGGGATTGTCACGACAAAGAAGATCCTCTGGCCACCGATGAAGTTGATGATGATGTTTTGGAAACTTTCTTCTCTGATGACCTTCATCAACCATTGCATGTGCCTATCGGGAGTGCTGAAGAAAGTATATCTGTTGATAATACACCGAAGAGGAAGAGGAGTAAAGGTACTGCGGGTCCTGCCGCAAAAAGAGCTACTCGAGCAGAGACTCGAAGTCGCAAAGGAATTTCTATTCCCGGGAATTCTCCTGTTTCTGAACGAGCCAGAAGTATTGATGAAACAGGTAGTGATCCATTAGACACTTATCCTACTGTTCCTTTAACCAGAAGAATAGGAAGGAAAGTAATAGTTTCAAAAACTAAATCCGTAATTTGTCTGGATGCAGAGAGTCCCACAGATCGCGCTATGCGATTGGCTGCAGAAAAGCAAACTACTTTTGATTTCTCTGTAAAGACAGAAGAAGAAGATATTCCTGAAACTGCTGGGTCTTCTAGACATTTTGATGTAGGCTCAGTTCCACCAATAGCCGATGATGCGCAGGAAATTAGTCAACCTGCGGTAGAGGCCGAACATCAGACTGAAACGGCTAATGACTTACTGATTTCGGGAGAATCAGTGAAGGAAGCCACTCCTCTCAATCCAATTGTTGAAGCTTCAGAGAGCGAACAAGTTGACTATGAACCGTCGTCTCATTCTTCTGGAGAAGAAGACATGGAGATAGACGATGAATCATTGTCTAAAATACCAATAGATGCACTGAAGACCATTGGTCAACACTCTGGGTTAACACCAGAACCAGAGAGGCATTTGGAAATTGAGGTTCAAATTCCGAGTACTTCTGGTGCAGGAAGCAGTGAAATAAATCCCATGTCAGAAAGTACTCTGAACAGACTAAGAGCCGAATTGAATGATCCGAAGGAGACTGAATATGAACCAACTCCAGGTAATATTTTATTCATCAAAGTTTTGTCTTGTCTCTGCTTTATTATCTTTTGGTTTTGATCATGCTTCTTTTATTTCAACAACTGTAGGAACTGCACCGGCTATGAGTTCTACTCAAGCCCCACTTGTTCAAACTGAGGTGGGTGAGAGGAGTTCCCATCTGCCGAGTTCTCCAAGGGTATTAACTTCAGCTCCAAGAATAGAAGCTCCTCCTGCTCCTTCCCCTATTATTGCAGCGACTCCCAGTTTTGACACAGGGATAGCCAAAGTCATGAGGATGTATTCAGATATTATTTATACATATCTGGATACATATTCGAGGCGACTCATGAAAGATGAGACTATGCCCTTTTCGAGTCTTCGAGAGGCGACTAGTTTCCCATGTTCAGCCTTGAGACAATCTGGTTATGAGGCTCAATGTGTCTTCTTTGAACATCTCTTGAATGATTTAGAAGCCAACATCCAAAAATATTGGGAGATTAAGAAGGAGGATATTGAGTCTCTGACTGCAGCTGAAATTTCTCAATTGGAGAGCGAAGCTCAAGCTCAACATATTGCTCTGACAGATTTCCTCGTTCAGTCTTCTAAGGAATTAATGGCAAAAGACGAAGAGATGTTAAATAATCGTCAGAATATGGAGCGTTTAGAGAAAGATGAATCGTCAAAGGCTGAAGATCTTAGAAAGTTGAGGGAAGAGCTAGCTCGTCTCCAAAAACAAATTGCCTCCGTGGAAGAAGAACGATCAAAGATTGCAGCTGATCGTCAATCTGAAGCTGAACGTTATCAATCTTTACAGGAAGAGCGGGAACAGATACAAACCCATCAGATTGAAGAGACCAACCGCCGAAGTTCTATTGTTGCGGAATATGATCAATGGATGATTATATCTGAAACAGCAGAGCGTCTCAAGAAAGCCCATGATGAGAAGATGAATAATGTAATTGTTCATATTCAGGAGATAATCGCTCCTCCTAAATAGATCATATATTGAAGTCTTGATACCATTTGTAATCAATGTTCCGAGTTTGATTGAAATGAATATCTTTATTTAACTTCGATTTTGTGGATGATATTTTTGTAGAAAACATGTTCAGAGGTAAATGATACATGACATATTTCAGTAGAATAGAATATACAAATAAACTTTGTAACTCTATCATGATATTAAACCAAAGGTAATTTTAGTTTAATACTGGTGAGAGAAAACAGAATTCAGATATAAAGATATCTTTGGATTCTATTTTCCATGATCTTTGAACTTGGAAATCAAAAGACTAAATATCATTTTCATATGATAGAAAATATGATACATACTGAGATAGAAAATTCAGAGGTAATATGGACATGATTTTCTATACAAGATCTTTATTAAATCCACTGGGAATTTAATAAGACAAAATATTAAATTCTCTGGAAAAATGATACATGGTAGAATATCAGTTTCCGCTGGAGAAAATGACATCGAAATAGCTTTTGTAGAGAAGAATAAATTTTAGATTTTACACTTGCTGGGGAGTAATGAAAATATTATTTATACATAATATTTCTTTAAAAATTTGCCATTGATAGGCATCATCGTGACTTTCCCGTCCACAGAGGCAAGCTGATATGCTCCATTAGAGAAGACTTTGTTTACTACGAATGGGCCTTCCCATTTTGCGTCAAATTTGCCTTTGCTCATATATGTCATGGTCATCGGACGTCTGACAGTAAGGACCAATTCTCCCTTTTGATATGTTCTGACTTTGACTTTCCAATTAAAAGCTTTTGAGATTCGGGCTTGATATAGCTCGATATTTTGTTGCGCATACAATCGTTTTTCATCTAGAGCATCCAACTCTTGAAGTCGAAGTCGATCATTGTTTTCTGTTGTAAGTTCATTGGAGATTGCAATTCTCAGAGAAGGAATTTGTATCTCGAGAGGAAGAACAGCTTCACACCCATACACCAAAGAGAAAGGCGTACATCCGGTCGCATTGCGAACTGTGGTACGATAAGCCCATAAACATTCACCAAGCTTCTCACTCCAGTTACGTTTATTGGAAGAAATGAACTTTTTCAAGAGTTTGATGATTGTTTTGTTGAAAGCCTCTGCTAGTCCATTGGCTGCTGGATTATATGCTGTAGAAGCCAGATTATTAATCCGATGATCATCACAGAATCGAGTAAATTTCTGGCTGACGAACTGTGGTCCATTATCATGGATAATACGCCTAGGAACACCAAATCGATAGATGACATGATGTTTGACAAAGTTGATAACATTAGAAGTCTTGACTTCAGATAACGGGATTGCTTCAGCCCATTTAGAAAAGTAATCAGTTATTGCTAAAATAAACCGATGTCCTTTTGATGATGGTGGATTGATAGGACCGATGACGTCCATGCCCCAAGCTTCAAAGGGCCATGATGCCGCTGTTGGGTGTAAGAACTCCGATGGTTGATGGATAAAGTCTGCATGAATTTGACAGGCTTTACATTTCCGAGCATATTGAATGGTATCAGCTACCATCGTGGGCCAATAATAACCCATACGTCGGATACGATCTTGAAGTTTTGGACCTGGCTGGTGAGCTCCGCAGACGCCATCATGTGCTTCACGGATTATCTGTTGTGCTTCTTCACCAGCGATGCATCGAAGGAGAAGACCATCATAGGCTCGACGATATAGTATCTTCGTAGTATTATTATAATAGAATCTGAGAGACCGGCGCCGGATAGATGCTGCTTCACTCGGGTTATCAGAAAGTATGTCATACAACACAAAGTCCAGAAACGGACGTCTCCAGTCTTTAGTTACGGTGTCTATTTTGTTAGAAAAGACATATTCCATAGTAGAATCGGAAGAAGACAAGGACACTTTGTCAAATTTTAATTCAGCATCAAAGTTGAGAGAATCTTCGTCTGGATTATGGGGAAAAACCAAAGCCAGATTATTTTCAACGCAGAATAGTTCTCGGTTATAAACCACTATCACTTGCTGACGTCTGATTGGTATGGCTAATACAGCAGCAAGATTAGCCAAAGCATCAGCTTCTGTATTATAGGCTCGTCGAACATGTTCGATAAAGAAACCTTCAAAGGAGGAGGCCATAGAGAGTGCTGTTCGATGATAAGGTATCAAATCTTGATGACGAACTTCATACGTCCCTCTGATCTGATTGATGATAAGCTTAGAGTCTCCATAAACTTCTAAATATTGAACATCTAGATGTTTAGCGAGTTGAAGACCAATGAGCAACGCATTGTATTCTGCAACATTATTTGAACATGATTGATCCAAAGAATAAGCCCTCTGAATAGTTAATCCCTCTGGGGATACAAGAACAATTCCAACTCCGGCGACAATATCGCCGTTAGGACCTATTCTAGATGCTCCATCAAAGAATAGACGCCAGGTAGGAACTTCTTCAGAAACCAGATTTGAATCCAGAACTTTATCGAAAATCTCATCATATAATTTAGAATCTTCTGGGACTGCATGAGCTGCTAGAAAATCAGCAAGAGCCTGTCCTTTAACTGACTTCTGAGGAATATAATGCATGTCATATTGGGCTAACAAGATTCCCCAATTAGCTAGTCTGGAGTTGAGAATACCAGGTTTCTTCATCATAATCCTGATGGGATTCACTCTGGAAATGACATGAATCGTTTGACCGATAATATAATGTCACATTTTCTGAACAGCAAACATTAATGCTAGGCATTCTTTCTCGATTGGAGAATAACGCGGTTCAGCGCCTGTCATTGTGCGACTGAGATAATAAATGGCCTGTTCATGACCATCTTTATTTTTCTGGGCGAGTAATGCACCAAGAGAATGATCCATAGCTCGAACATATAGAAGAAATGGTATTCCCGAGACGGGAGGTACCAAAACTGGAGGATTCATGAGGTACTGTTTGATGTCATCAAATGCTTTTTGACATTCTTCGTTCCAGATGAAAGATACACCTTTCTTCAGAAGTTTGTTGAATGGTCTGCAGCGTCCTGATAAGTTGGAAATGAATCTCCTCATATAAGCAATTCTTCTTTGAAATCCTCGTAGCTCTTTTAAGGTGCGTGGAGGACGCATCTCTTGAATGGCTTTGATCTTCTCGGGATCCACGTGTATACCTTTAGTGGTAATGACGAAGCCGAGAAATTTACCACTAGAGACGCCCAGGAAGGACTTAGTAGGGTTCATTTTAAGTTGATGCTGACGCATTAAATCAAAGATAGTCTTCAAATCTTGGATATGATCCTCCTTTCGTCGACTTTTGACTGCAATATCATCAACATAGCATTCGACTATTTTTCGGAGATGTTCGCGAAATATAGTGCTTATTGCTCGCTGATATGTTGCTCCTGCATTCTTGAGACCAAACGGCATCACTGTATAACAGTATGTACCGATCGGCGTTCTGAAGGAAGTGTGTTTTTCATCATCCGGAAACATTTTGATTTGGTTGTATCCCGAATACCCATCCATAAATGACATTCGTTCGAAACCACATGTATTGTCGATCATAACATCAGTAATTGGAAGAGGAAACTCGTCTTTAGGACAAGCTGCATTGAGATCGCGAAAGTCTATATAGACTCGGATCTTGCCAGTCTTTTTAAGGACAGGAACGATGTTAGCCACCCAGTCAGGATGTTGTTCCTCTCGAATAAATCCAGAAGCCATAAGCTTGTTGACTTCAGCTTCTATTGCATTCATAATGTCTGGACGAAATCGTTGCTGTTGCTGTTTGACCGGTTTAGCATTTGGCATGATATTGAGTTTGTGCATTGCGATCTTCGGATCTAGTCCTGGCATATCCTCGTAGCTCCAGGCGAAGACATCGATATAATCACGAATAAGCTTGATCATGTCTTGCTTATCTGTTTCTGAAAGACTTTCACTGATGAATATTGGTTTAGGAGAACCTTCTTCACCAACATCAATTTGGATCAGTTTATCTTCGGTAGGAGGTTCCCTCTGCTCGAACCTGAATTCGCATTGATCATCTAATCTTTGAGCCCATTGTTCTGATTCGGGTGATATTTCAAAATCATCCTCATCTTCATCATTTTCTTGTGGACCATCAACAGAGACCATATTGATGGATAGAATAGAGCGATGAAGATCGCCAACACTCGTGTCAGAATCCCAAGAGAGAGAATCAGAAGACTCGGATCGTTCGTCTTCATATTGTTCGTCTTTATTGAATTTTGACACTTCATGGACTATGTTGATAAAGGAAGTAGGAGCAATATAACCTAAACCACATTTTGTCCTTCCGTATTTTAATGGAGGAATTCGAACAGGCATTCTTCTTCCTTTCCCATTATTGAGACTGGTTCTAAAGTCATAACCCATATTCTTGATGATATTTTTGGATTGCTGACTGTAGCGACGTAGCTGTAATCTTCCAGTATCGTCATTTATATCATCCTCCTCCAGATTAGGAGGATTCTGAGGTCCTTTGTAGAAAAATATTGGATTTTCTCCCTTCTTTCGACTGGGGACCACAAAGTATGATTTCTGTATAGAATCTAATGATACGTCTGTATGAAGAGCTTGAACAACCCCTATAGTTAGTGGCTCTAAGCTATTTAGCAATTGTAAATAACTTTGTACATAACCACAAACATCAATATACTGCAAAGGAGATGCTTCATTAATACTAGATGCTGTATTTACAACAGAAGGCTGAGCCTTATCAGACTTAGTCAGATTAATGACAAAGGGGGAGGAAGAAGAACAGTTAGAATTTTTGTTTCGATTAAGATCGATAACAAAAGGCTCAGAAGAGATGAGCTCCCTTGGAGAAGACCGTGGATAAGTAATGCGTCCACTGACTGGAATGACTAGAGTATCTGATCTAGCCTGAGAAGATGGAGGGGGAGTGATGAGTCCACTGACAGGAATGATCAGCGAATTTTGTGAATCTTGGGAAGATGGTGCAGTAGTGCGTCCACTGACAGGAATTATCAGTGAGCCCTGGACAGATGATGAAGTAGTACGTCCACTGACCGGAATTATCAGTGAGCCTTCTTCGGATGATCTAACAGACTGCAGAGGAGTGATACGCCCTTTTACAGGAATAACAAAAGTGTCAACTTTGGATGTCTTATCTTCATTATCCATAGCTTGCAAGACTTTCGAGTATTCATCTTTGTACATGCGAGCGTCATTGAAGTAAGCTTCGACTCCTTTGAATGGGTAAAGATCTGCCACTTCTTTTTGAACCTCTCCATTATCATCAACATATTTGAAGCACTGATGAAGGGTTGAAGGAACGACATTATGTTCATGCAAGAAAGGTCTCCCCAATAGAGCATTGTATGAGCAACCATGATTGTCGATGATGTAAAAAGTAACCTTAGTACGAAGATCGCCTATTTGAAATTTAAGGCGAATCTTGCCTAAAGGCTCACTTTTCCTTGATTGAATCCCAAGATGGTAGTGATAGTACTGGAAAGACTATGCACAGGTATCTTCAATGCATCTAACATAGCCTTTGGCATAATACTGAGAGCGGATCCTGGATCAATCAGTAAACGATCAACCTTCATAGAATCAATATATCCTGTATGATATAAAGGACGATCATGTCGATTATCCTCTAGCAGCATATCGTCCTGCGTAAAGGTAATGTTTGGAATAAATTCCAATACATTATGGCAATGAGAAACAGGTCCTGTTTCCAACTTCTTGAGAAGAGTTAAGCAGGTTTCTGCTTGCAGCAGTGCTTCACTTAAAGTTTCTCGAGTCTCTTTAGAGAGGCGTAAGAGCTCGAAGATTGATAATTTAGCTGGGGTATTGGCTAGTTGAGCCAATATATCAAAATTATAAGGCTTTTCAAGTCCTGTAGGAGATGACTTCTTCAATGGTTTGTCGAAGCGGACTTGTTGTTTGCCTTTGTCAGCTGCTATTGGTTTAGAAGGAACTGTCTCAACAGGAACATTTAAACGCTCTTCAGTAGAGACTGGAGTTGAAGCTGTAACCGGAGGAACGTCAGAAATTTCTTCAGGAACTTCAGCATAATCTTTCAAATATACTTTTCCTGACCGAGTTCCAGCATGAACTTCAACTTCAGATTCTGGTTCAAGGTCTATGGAAACCATGCTGCAATTCTTTATTTTGCTCTTGGTTCTTTTATGTTTGATGAAAGCTTCATTCCAGAAACCAAGGCCAACACGAGATTGATTATGTCTCATGGTGATGGCCAAAGGTGCTCGGAGTCCCTTGCCTGAGTTCAAACCTGGGGCAGTGGCTAGATCATAACCCATCTTCGCCATCAATTCACGAGATTGTGAACTGTATAAATGAAAAGCAGGTTTGTACCAATCTTCAATTTGAGGTACAGATTTTATCTTCGTAGAGAGTGAATTTCCTGCTGAGATGAAAGTTGAGGTTAGATAAAAATCGGGTGTGAAACTAGAAGTCACATTGCATGACTTAGTCTTCCCGAACTTCTTTTTAGATGAGGAAATCTTCCGAGGAGAAGAGGAAGACGTCTCAAACTCTGTCTTTAAGTCTGGGTGAATCCACATGATTTCTCCCTTCTTAGTTGTGACAGGAACAAGTCCGTCATTCTGTGCTGGTGGGATGTTTATAACTTCGAGAGTTGCTTTGGAGATAGGAACAATCCCACTTTCCACCATTAAGGGAGGGAAGTCACCGAACTGCATTGAAATTACATTTGCTGTGACTGTTTTGTCTTTGGGTGTTAATGTCACAGCTCCTGATTTAATCATCTCTTGAATCTTCCCTTTTAATACATAGCAAGACCGGATTGTATGACCCAGCATTCTATGATATGGACAGTATTTTGGATGATCTGTCTTATTGGCTTCATCAGGCTTTTTAATTTCTGGCAATTGAATTTTATTACCTTTGAGTAAGCATTCAAAGATACCCTGAACATCGTCATCATCGAAAGAATATTCTTCTTTCGGTCGAGGAGATCTCTGTTGTTGATTTATTGGAGCTGAAGTAGCTTGGGTAGTCTTTACCTCTTGACTACTGTTTTGGAGATTGACTTCAAGAGCTTCTTTCCCTTTGCGATTGTTGGGTCGAGTATTATTGCTAGCACTCTGATTTGATTCTTTGGGAGCCATTTGTACCCCCAGACCCTTGAAGGTCTCAGCACTGACCTCGGCAGCCTTGGCACTAACGATGAATGAAGGCCAATCTTGGAACTGAGTGGACCCTGTCCACATACTGATAATTGGTAAGAGGTTCGACTTGCAAGTGTCGATCGTAACAGCATCGGGAGTTCCAAGAGGCATTTTGAGGGCTTCTCTTCTGAATCTCTCAATGAATTCCTCAGTGATCTCATTATTCTTCTGTTTGATTCTTATGAGGGCCGACATGGTCATATCATTGAGCCCTTCATAGAATCGTTCAAGAAACATTTGCTTAAAACCGGCAAATGAGGTAATGCACCCATCAGGGAGACTTCTATACCATTCATAAGCCGTTCCTTTGAGACATCCAATGAACACCCGAGTAAGGAGGGCGTCACTTGGTTGCAGTTGATCAGTCATTACCTCAAAATGATTAATGAACTGACTTGGAGAGGTTGTCCCATCATAGAAAGAGATGGTCAGAGGTTTGTATTTTGGTGGATACGATACCTGCTTCCATTCTATCGGATAAGGCTGTTTGATGCCTAACCTTTGTAAACCATCCTTCTGTTTGAATGCCTCGAATTGAGTTTTGAGATTCTTCAATTCTTCAGAGACAACTCCCGAAGATTGTGGAGTTGTGGCTTGTAGAGTGTAATTGGGAGGAGGGACTGCAGCATATGTACCACCCCCAGCTCCAGAGTGACTTGGGGTGGTTTGTACAGGAATATTAGATTGTACCCCCGGAATAGTAGAGGGTTCGGGGTTTGGAACAACAGGGGTATTCAATACCACTGGTGGTGCTGTCTGTTGTTGAGCCTGCATTAGAGTGTGCATAGCACTCAATGTATCTGCCATAGCTCGTAATTGTTGTTCTAAGGAAGAAATCCTCTGTTCATGAGCATCATTGCTAGTCGAAGGTTCATGATCACTTTCTGCCATGTAAGTGGTAATCATTCGAGGAATAGATGATGAAACAGTCTGTTCTGAATCATCACTGTGTGAATCAGTATCTTTCCCAGGGCTTTTTACAGGAGTCAATACTGGAAAATTGGACTCTCCAAGGAAGTCTTCTGTGATCTCCGGATTACCACTTGGATGAGAAGAAGAAGAGGCTCTGGTCAAGGCTCCGGTCCTGGATCGAGTGCCGAGATAAACACCCTCTTCAGAGTCTGATATAGCATCAGACCGTATGCTAACCCTAATATTTCTGGAAGTCATGTTGACAGAAGCATAAAGAGGTTCATCTTCATCCAACATTGGTACATATTGAATCCGTTCGAAAACAGATTGTCTTTTTGGTGAACAACAACATTGGATGACAACCCGAGGTTGGAAGTCACAACCATGCTTTTCATGGCGAATATGGACAATGTCATAGCCAGATGGAGTGTCAATTCTCTGTTTATTTTGCAAATATTCTCGGAGATCTGTAGGAACAGATTGGGAAGTATTTGAAGATAGTTTCTGTGTAGAAACTTGTCTTTTGTTCTTCTGTCTTCTTGGTTCCTGAGTGTATAAAAACTGATTAATTTGAGCCACATAGTTCTTGGCATATTCTGCATCAGGGTCTAATATACTTGTCTCAGTGGAACCGAACCGATTCTGATTAAGCTTATTACGAAGATCCGTGGGAGATTTGACTTTAATATCAGTCTTGGATACTTGTAATTTGCCTTTCTCAGACCGAGAAATTTTGAGAGAAGGAAGATGAGTATTATTCCGACTAGGAGTCGGTAATAATCCATCTTTGGAGGAGTTAGCCAAAAGGCGTTTTCCAGATCTAGTAAGAGTACTAGTCAAATTAACTCCAGAGGTAAAGACCTTAGGAGTAGAGGAGTTGACTAAAGAGTCTTTCTCCTTGGTTGGCACAAGATGTGCAAGTTGAGGGGGAATCATTTGTATGTTCTGTGGAAGAGAACCCCCAATTTGATTTTCAGAAACAGTCAAAGGACTGTATTTGTTAGCATACGCTGACTTCAGTTTGGACTTCTGGTCATATGCTGCCTTTTTATTAGCATACACTGGCTTTGGCTCAGCGTACGCTGCCTGATGTTGGCTTTTGTACGCTGCCTTTGCCGTACGCTGCCCTTTGAATGCCATACGCTCAGAGTCATCAATGGCTAAAGAGCCGACTGCTGTCGTAAGAATGGAGGGAGAAGGGACCTTGACATGTCCAGAGATGGTTTTCCTTGTACACATTGACTTGGTTAAAGAACCAATTTTGTCAGCGTGACTAGGGGAAACCACTGTTGCCGTGTTCCGAGAAGCCGAAGTGTGCTTCATGGAAGTTGAAGACGTATTCTTGTCAGCATGAGAAGTGACAGAAGCGTCTCGAATTGCTGCAGAAGACTTAGGGACATAGACGGAGTGTCCCTTCTTCTTGGCAACAGGAAGAGCGGAGGAAGCAGTGCGGCCCTCCTTCGCCTTGAGCATTTCTTCATAAGCCGATTGGTCGAATTGTACAACCATCGTCTTCTTCGTCAAGCCGATCGACGAAGTATCGCATTGAGTTGTTGCTATCTCATTGGAGGAGACAGCTTTCCCCAGCAGAGTCGCCAATTTGTTTTCCATAAATAAATTCACTTTATTTATTTTGTATCTGAGAAAATTACAACTGTAGGAATCTAATCTAGAAGACGATTACTTTATCCCTTGGACGATGCGATGAAGAAAACTCGAACTTTGAAGAACTTGGACAGCAACTGGGCAATCTCTCTGTTCTCTCGGAAAATGACCTGTCGTGTCTGATGAATGTGAAGAAACTCTTTTTTATAGAGTTCAGGATAATTGTCCTTAAGCATACGCTCAGGTAGTTACTTGACGTGTGCATATCTGCAGGGACGCGTGGCGAATTCTGATGGAGACACATTAGCGTGCGGTTGAAAGTAGTGGAGCATGTTCAGGAGAGATTGATGGCCTGGATGCCACGTTGCATAACTTCTAGAGAAGTGGATAACTGGTACAGGACACGTGAGAACGTGTGTTGACTGTAATCCTGGATATGGTTGCTGTAATACGCTGCCTCGTTGAAGGAGAATTTATACGCTGACTTGGACAGCGTAGTGCCATATGAAATCCATACGCTCACTTTATGGGCAAGGAGTCATGTGAGGTCATACGCTCGCTTGTTTAGCAAGGAATCATGTGAGGTCCATACGCTCACTTGACTGTATGAAGAAGGAGTCATGTGAGGTCGATACGCTCACTGGAGAAGTGGCCACGTGGCTATCATCAATCTTCTTTGGTACACCATATCTTCCCATAACTGACAAAATCTTCTCGAGCGTCGTGACTGCGGATTTGACGGCTGACAGACTGTCAAAACTGATAGTAATGATGGCTTTTGTATTTATGAAGGCTGCTGAGTTGTCCTCGTAAAAGACAAAACCGACTCTTCGAAAACCTATACGACGGTTACTTTTCTCGTGACAACTGTCTTTGCACGAAAGATGAAGTGTCAGATTCATTCCTCATTTAAACATATGCTGTGCTGTCACTTCAGTAAATAATAAAATATTTACTGAGCGTATGGCTTTTGAATGAGCGTACAATCCTGAATTGAGCGTATGGCTTCAACTGTCATCTGTCTTTAAGCGTATGGATGAAAAATGACAGCGTGTCATAATTTTCCACATCCTACAATCATCAGGTCCTCAGAGGACATAGCAAGATACATAATATACATGCCTATCTAACAGTTTTATCATGCGCAAGAAAATAAACAAGAAAGAACAAGAACAAGACAAATGACTCTGAACACGAACACGAACACGAACACTAACACGAACACGAATACGAACATGAACACGAACATGAATACGAACACGAACACGAACATGAACACGAATACGAACACTAGAACAACTACGCATAAATGAACTGCCGGATGAACGATACACGAGATCAATGGAAGAACCAAACCCTCATCTCGAGTGTGGACTCACCGGTTTGAACTAAGCACTAACCCTCGTCCCGAGTGTGGACTCTCTGGTTAGCTCACGGCAAGACACCCTCGTCCCGTGTGTGGACTCTCTGGTGCAATTGGTCAACCCTCATCCCGAGTGTGGAATCTCTGGTGCACCAAACAACCCTCGTCCCGAGTGTGGACTCTCTGGTTGTGTAAAACGATAATCAAGGCTATGGCAGTTCACTGAACGCACTCGTTCTATGACACGACTCAAGCAAGGTACTGACGAGAATCTCCAAATGTGAAACACAAGGCCAAAACATGAACACGGCTATAAACAATAAAAACAACTCCACAGAAAATAATACGAAAAGCACATGTCCATAAATAATTCAAGACAGTAAAATAAAAGGAACTGCATGTAAGTAAAACTGTAGAGGGAAGCAAGGTATACTTGCCTGTGGTCCTTGCACAAATCATAGTCACAAGTCGAGGATGAGGGGATGCCGATCTAGGAGCTGTCAACCTATAATACATATCGCACCATGAACCGTACACGAAAACTATAAATCAATTCCAATGTTCTAGTTCTAAATTCATGGAATAGTGGCTAGTTGGGTTACTAATCTAATAATAATTAATTATGGAATAATTCACTTAAAAACTAAATTTAACTTAATAATAATCTAAATATAATCTAAACATGCAAGTTTGGCCATCAAAAGTCATGTTTCCAATTTTGGAAACCATGACACGCAAATCGAGGCGTGCTGTTGACTATTTAGTCAAACACTGTGAACTTTAGATTTTGAAAATGCACCATGGTAAATTTCAGCACCACGAGTGCGCTGGAATTAACCGTGCTGCAAAGTCACGCTTTGGTCAAAAGATATCGCCGTTATGGCTAATCGTGACCAAAACGGTGATCAACCGATCAATTCTGAGTTCAACTGAATAAATAAAATACT
Organism: Iris pallida; assembly: GCA_029216955.1. Taxonomy (NCBI): domain Eukaryota; kingdom Viridiplantae; phylum Streptophyta; class Magnoliopsida; order Asparagales; family Iridaceae; genus Iris; species Iris pallida. Next base: position 5,695,282 of record JANAVB010002395.1, on the reverse strand, counting down.
AAATGAACGAAATAAATTCTGGGAAAAATTTATGTCGTAGAGATCTGTGTTAGCTTTCCGAAACTTCAAACGGTTCGTGATTTCGATTTCTGATTCTCCCGAAATCTCGAAAACACCGAAACGTGTCAAGTTTCGGACAACCGACACTCTACGAATTTTCCAGAAATTAAGGAATAATATCTATGAAAATAAATTACATATTCAGAAATTTTACCTCAATACGAATCCAACAAAAAAAACGGAACGTGAAAATCACGTCGGAGTTGACGGCAATCGTTTCGGGAAGTCGGAAACCCTAGATGAGTTCTCCCACAAAAAGTTGCTAAAATTTCTAGGTTTAACGAATATAATAATATATATATATATGAGAGAGAGTCGGTGGGCTGCTGGGCGCCGACAGGTGGGCCCAGTGCTGACTGTACAGCTGACTGTGCAGATGACTGTGTAATTAGTTAATTTAAATACAGAAATCGTTAAAAACTCATTTTAACTCCAAATAACTCCAAATAAATATCAGAAAAATCCAGAAAATTGTAGAAAATTATAGAAAATACTTTTAACCTTCTAGAATATAAATAAAAATGTTTTAACTCATATTAGTCCCAAATGGCCCCATAATAAATATTGGAAGCCTTTAAAAATATATAAACCTTAATGAATAAATACTTAAATATTTCCAAAAATTATGGAAAAATTCTAGAAAATATAAAATAGTATAATGAACCCTAGAAAAATATTTGGGGTCAATATATGCTTATAGGCTTGCACAGTAAATTCTAGAAGTATTAGAAAATAGGTTTTTCCTATATTTAATTATCTAAAAATCCCAGAAAAATTGTAGAAAAATACAGAAAATGTATTTAACCTATTAGAGCCTAAAGAAAAATACTGGGTCTCAAAATAGTCACAAATGACCTTAAAATAAATTATAAAAGTCATTCATAAATATAAATCTTCATAGAATAAATATTTAAAAATATATAAAAATGTCTAAAAATTATAATAAAATATAATATAGCTATAGAATGCATATAGACACTATCTAGAGATCATGTGACTACAAGATGATTATAACTCTCCTGTGGGCTTAGTCACAACTCCAATGATCATAGAAAAATTAAATGTAAACTAATCAAATAAAAAATAAAAATATATCACAAAATTTTGAGAAGAGGAGTTACAAATCTACCCACCTTAAAAATAATTTCGTCCTCGAAATTCTAATCTATAACTATTCCTTAAAAATCAAAGTCTAATATTATCTTAATCCCTTCTAATTTAATTTCTCAAAAATATTTTATGACCTTCTCTAGTCATTTTATAACTCCGAATACTTGAGGACTTCTACCCACCTTTGGTCACACTACTCCTCAAAACACGGTCACTAAAATCTTATAACCTTATAACTAATTGCTAACGATTCTACCAACAGATATCTAGGGCGTATGGCATCTATAATTCCTCATATCTATAAACAACCAATTATTCAATAGTCAAGCAATATTATACAATAACTTAGGAATCTCTGATGAATTCGAGACAACACGATCATTCGTCACCCCGAAATAGGAAGGGACGAGAATCAATGGTACGGGAGGGCAAGGAAGAATAATCGAGAATGAATACGAGATTTCAAAAGTGGTAGAGAAATTTTTAAGAGAATTTTTAAGGCATAGTGGATTGAGATTTCTAAGGTTTAGTCAAATTTGCAGGCTCGTATCAGTACAGTTACGTAACCGATACGATATGCTCTGACCTGCATGGGCCACCAAAAAAAACTTGTCATGACCCGCACCCACTTTTTGGACGCAAGAGCGTGAGCAAGCCAGCTACGTATCGAGCGGACTCCAGCCCATCTCGAATACCTAAACGCTGTCAAGACTATGGTTTACTGCCAAATCATGGCAATGCAATCTATATCTCAATCCACAATAAGAATATGAAACATGAATGAACACTATGAGTCGTGGTCTGCAGTCCACTAGCATATATGTCCGATAAGACTCCAAGGAAAATAACAAGAGTCTCTAAACTGAATCAATAAACAGGATAACTCATGATAAGGAATGTAGAGCACGAAAGGATAATAAACGTAATAATGATACCTGAATCCCACAAGAACCGCAAATCCTCCGCCATCCAGAACTACTAGCTAACTCCATACAATCGCTAAACCTGAAGAGATCATCAGGTCCTCAGAGGACATATCAAGATACATAATATACATGCCTATCTAACAGTTTTATCATGCACAAGAAAATAAATAAGAAAGAACAAGAACAAGACAAATGACTCCTAACACGAACACGAACATGAACACGAACACTAACACAAACACGAATACGAACATGAACACGAACACGAACACGAATACGAACACGAACACGAACACGAACACGAACACGAATAAGAACACTAGAACAACTACGCATAAATGAACTGCCGGATGAACGATACACGAGATCAATGGAAGAACCAAACCATCATCCCGAGTGTAGACTCACGGGTTTGAACTAAGCACTAACCCAAGTCCCGAGTGTGGACTCAGGTTAGCTCACGGCAAGACACCCTCGTCCCGTGTGTGGACTCTCTGGTGCAATTGGTCAACCCTCGTCCCGAGTGTGGAATCTCTGGTGCACCAAACAACCCTCGTCCCGAGTGTGGACTCTTTGGTTGTGTAAAACGATAATCAAGGCTATGGCAGTTCACTACACGCACTCGTTCTATGACACGACTCAAGCAAGGTACTGACGAGAATCTCCAAATATGAAACACAAGGCCAAAACATGAACACGACTATAAACAATAAAAACAACTCCACAGAAAATAACACGAAAAGCATATGTCCATAAATAATCTAAGACAATAAAATGAAAGGAACTGCATGTAAGTAAAACTGTAGAGGGAGGCAATGTATACTTGCCGGTGATCCTTGCACAAACCGTAGTCACAAGTCGAGGATGAGGGGATGCCGATCTAGGAGCTGTCAACCTATAACACATATCGCACCATGAACCGTGCACGAAAATTATAAATCAATTTCAATGTTCTAGTTCTAAATTCATGGAATAGTAGCTAGTTGTGTTACTAATCTAATAAAAATTAATTCTGGAATAATTCACTTAAAAACTAAATTTAACCTAATAATAATTTGAATATAATCTAAACATACAAGTTTGGCCATCAAAAGTCATGTTTCCAATTTTGGAAACCATGGCACGCAAATCGAGACGTGCTGTTGACTATTTAGTCAAACGCTGTGAACTTTAGATTTTGAAAGTGTACCTTAGTAAATTTCAGCACCACGAGTGTGCTGGAATCAACCGTGCCACAAAATCATGCTTTGGTCAAAAGATATTGCCGTTATGGCTAATCGTGACCAAAATGGTGATCAACCGATCAATTCTGAGTTCAACTGAATAAATAAAATACTAAATGAACGAAATAATTTCTGGGAAAAATTTATGTCGTAGAGATCTGTGTTAGCTTTCCGAAACTTCAAACGGTTCGTGATTTCGATTTCTGATCCCGAAATCTCGAAAACACCGAAACGTGTCAAGTTTCGGACAACCGACACTCTACGAATTTTCCAAAAATTTAGGAATAATATCTATGAAAATAAATTACATATTCAGAAATTTTACCTCAATACAAATCCAACAAAAAAAACAGCACACGAAAATCACGTCGGAGTTGACGGCAATCGTTTCGGGAAGTCGAAAACCCTAGATGAGTTCTCCCACAAAAAGTTGCTGAAATTTCTAGGTTTAACGAATATAATAATATATATATATATGAGAGAGAGTCGGTGGACTGTTGGGCGCCAAGAGGTGGGCACAGTGCTGACTATACAGCTGACTGTGCAGATGACTGTGTAATTAGTTAATTTAAATGCAGAAATCGTTAAAAACTCATTTTAACTCCAAATAACTCCAAATAAATATAAAAAAAATCTAGAAAATTGTAGAAATTTAAAGAAAAAACTTTTAAACTTATAGAATATAAATAAAAATGTTTTACCTCATATTAGTCCCAAATGGCCTCATAATAAATATTGGAAGCCTTTAAAAATATATTAACGTTAATGAATAAATACTTAAATATTGCCAAAAATTATGAAAAAATTCCAGAAAATATAAAATAGCATAATGAACCCTAGAAAAATATTTGGGGTCAATATATGCTCATAGGCTTGCACAGTAAATTCTAGAAGTATTAGAAAATAGGTTTTTCCTATATTTAACTATCTAAAAATCCCAGAAAAATTGTAGAAAAATACAGAAAATGTATTTAACCTATTAGAGCCTAAAAAAAATACTGGGTCTCAAAATAGTCACAAATGACCTTAAAATAAATTATGAAAGTTATTCATAAATATAAATCTTCATAGAATAAATATTTAAAAATGTATAAAAATGTCTAAAAATCATAATAAAATATAATATAGCTATAGAATACATATAGACACTATCTAGAGATCATGTGACTACAAGATAGTTATAACTCACCTGTGGGCTTAGTCACAACTCCAATGATCATAGAAAAATTAAATGTAAACTAATCAAATAAAAAATAAAAATATATCCCAAAATTTCGAGAAGAGAAGTTACAAAATCAACTGGCAGAAATAACCCCGCTTGAGCGGGAGTTCCTTACGAAGTTGCGAGGCACAAAGCTGGGTTCGGCCGACAGTCATGTCACTCCTAGGGCGTCATCTACCTCGGGGGATCACATCACTTGCTTTGCCCAACCCAGCACATGTATACTTGCACGTGCTCTTGCATCTGTCCATCAGCCAGGTTAGATTATGGACTCTTGGGCATCTCGCCATGTCACGGGATTCCGTGGTGAGTTTCAGGACTATACTCACCTACCGTTGCCCGAGAGTATTCAGACTGCTGATGGTACCTCCAGACCTGTAATGGGTAAAGACATTGTCGCATGTACCCCTTCCCTTACTCTCAATAATATCTTACATGCTCCTTCTTTTCCTGTCAATTTTGTATCTATTAGTGCCATTATCCTTGATCTAAACTGTACTGTTTTCTTTGACATTCCTAAGGTAACTTTTCAGGAGAAGGGGATAGGACGGCGACTAGGGACTGGCACATGGCATAAGGGACTATGGTACTTGGACAGGACCGGACTGGACAAAGCATTGGCATCTCTAGTAGCAGACGCACAACCGGACGCTTCACGTAGCAGTGTAGAAGACGAATTGCTCCTCCATTACCAGCGTGTCGGACATTCTTCCTTTAAAGTTATTAGTCGAATGTATCCGTCCTTATATCAAAGGGCTAATATAGAGAAGTTATTTTGTAATGCTTGTGAGTTAGAAAAATATATCAGAAGCTCGTATGTGAGCTCCGGGAATAGAAGTTCAGCTGCATTTGACATGATACATTCGGACGTATGGGACCCTTATCCTACAACCGGTATTAACGGTTTTCGGTGGTTCATCTCTTTTATTGATTGTTATACTCGCGTGACTTGGGTCTACCTTATGAAGAATAAAAGTGACGTCTTTGAGGCATTTCGAGATTTTCATCGCCGAATAGAAATACTATATGGCACTAAAATTAAGTGCTTACAGTCTGACAATGGGACGGAGTATACTAATAAGAAGGTTGCTGAGTATTTATCCACTCATGGAATACTACACCAAACTTTATGTGCCTACACCAGCATAAAATGGTGTGGCCGAACGGAAGAACAGACACCTGCTGGAGGTCGCACGGACGATGATGCTGGCTATGAATGTCCCAAAACACTTATGGGGATAAGCTGTCTTGACGGCCTCTTATCCCATCAACAGAATGCCATCTCAGATATTGGACTGGAAGACACCATTGAAAATGCTTACTGGTATAACCACTTACACAGTTTCACCGAAAGTATTTGGGTGTGTGTATTTTTCCAAGATAATAGGCCAGGAGTTAGTAAACTGGATCCTAGAGCGGCTAAATATGTCTTTGTCGGGTACACGGCGACTTAGAAAGAATATGCATGTTGGAGCCCAGTTGAGCGGAAACTGTTTGTAAGCATGGACGTTACATTCCAAGAACTGGAACCATACTATAGTTCAGATGAAGGTTCAGTATTTGGTGACACACCTAACACGGAGGGTGTTAGACGTGAGGGGGAGAGAATAAGCCCAAACGTGGTAGTCGGATCGGTCCCATGCCCGGTCGTGGAGAACTGGACGAAAGAGGGAGATAGCAGTGACTCCGATGAAGAAGACGATACATATATTACGCAGGGGGAGAAGCCGTGCCCAGTGTCAGTACCTACTGTACCAAGTCCAGTGCCTACCATACCAAGTCCCTCGTCTACTCCTGTCCCGGCTCTTGAAGATGTTGCCTCCGTACTGAATCACTCTGATTCCGATGCAGATCTCTCTGACTCTGATGGTATGCCCTCTCCACCACTTATTGCTCCTTTAAGGAGATCTTCTCGCATCAATACGGGCAAGGCTCCTCGTCGTTATGATGATTATGAACATGACATTGCTAACTTCTTGTCTTATTCTAACATTTTTCTAAATTATCGAGCCTTTATTGCATCGTTAGACTCTACTTCTTTGCCCAAGTGTTGGCAGGAAGCAAAGAAAAATCTAAGATGGAAAGCTGTAATGATAGAAGAACTTAGGGTACTAGAAAAAAATAAGATATGGGAGCTGGTTCCATTACCCAATGGAAAGAAAACTGTGGGATGCAAATTGGTTTACACAGTAAAGGAGACGCCATAAGGAAAAGTAGAGCGGTACAAGGCGAGGTTGGTTGCAAAAGGATACACACAATCATATGGCATTGACTATGATGAGACGTTTGCTCCAGTAACGAAAATAAGCACGGTAAGAACTCTGGTCTCCATTACAGCAAACTATGGGTGGAAGCTATACCAGTTAGATGTGAAAAATGCCTTTCTCCATGGGGACCTGTAAAAAGAAGTATACATGGAACCCCAGCTAAGATGCTATGCGACAGAATCAGACGGAGGGACGTCGCATGGTAAAGTATGTAAACTAAATGTAAACCCCTAATATTTTCTAATTATTTTAGTGCCTTAAAAATTATTTTTCTATATTATTTAGAATTTATTTGGTATATATACGTAAATATATATATATATATATATATATATATATATATATATATATATATATATATATATATATATATTATGTATGATTTGTGTGCTTGATATATTTTAAGTGCTACTAAATATTATGTACAATTATTATAAAATTTTTGATACTTATTTACAAATTTATAGGATTTTGTGTGATTTTTTACATATATATATATATATATATATATATATATATATATATATATATATATATATATAAAAAAAATATATATATATATGTATATATATATATGTATATATATATATATATGTATTTTTTTTTTTTTTTTTTTTTATTTTTTATATATATATATGTATATATATATATATATATATATATATATATATATATATATATATATATATATATATATATATATATATTAAAAATATATATATATATACATACATATATATATATATATATATACATATATATATATATATATATATATATATATATATATATATAATAGTAATTGTAAAAAAAAAATAATAATGAAAGGAGGCCCGGCTCTACACCCAGCAGAGGGCGGGCCAGGCTAAGCTTGTCAACCTTGTTAAAGGCTTTAGAATATATATATATATATATATATATATATATATATATATATATATATATATATATATATATATATATATATATATATATATAAATATATGCACAGCTTTTGGTGGTGGGCCGAACCCCCCACCATATTAAGACAGCTAAGCTGCGGATTGGAGAGGGGTGGGACCGACCCCCACAAGCCTAACGTGTAACTAAAAGCAGCTACAGCTGCTACTTTGAACCCGAGCCCCCCTTTTAACTAATATTAGTATGCTAAGGATTGTAGTCGGCCGTATATATAAACTACTGCTCCGCAACAAATCCAAACCCTAATTCCCATCTCCTCTCCACCTTGACCCCAAGGCCGCCGACCTCCCCACGCACCCCAGCCACCGGCGAACCACCGTCGTCGACCGGAGACATCGCCGGAGTTGCGTTCGCGAGGAAACAGAGGGAGTCCTGTTTTCGATCAAACCGCAAGGTACTGATTTCAACCCAGTATTTCTCCTTTCGTGCTTAGCCGATTCTAGTACCGTAACTTCCTAGGGATAACCAATATAACCATCTAGGAGTCCTCCAGATGGATTGGAGAGTGCTCGACCAGATTCCTCAGGAGACTGATTTGAAATTCTCGAAAAACTGTCGGAACAAAACAGTTTTAGGGCAGTCCCAAACCTCAACTTAGAAGCCAGATTTTGAACCGTGTGTCAAGAATTTTCAGAAACTAATTGAACATATGTGAAGACAACATAACCACGATTAAAACGCAATTTGTAGATCCGTATTTCATTTTCTGTGCGAGAATTAAATCAGTGTTAAAGTTGGGCAAAAAACTGTTTTCAAAAGAGTTAATTTCTGAATTTTGTCCGATACGACGTACGCCCTGACAAACCGGGCGACGTGGTCGCACGCTATACGCATCAAAAGGCGCGTATGGACGTTGCGGACGTGTGGGAACTGACGGAACTCAGTTTTGTCGCGTGTGCACGACGAAATCAACGCGTATCCGTCGAGATACCCCCGTATCGGCGTTTTGCAAACTTGCCCATAACTTCGTATACAGTCGTCGAGTCAAGACAAAACTTGTGCCAGCAGGTCCGGATCGAAATTCTGGTCATGCATGCCAAGTTTGGTTCGATTCTGAGAAGGTCGAATCGGAACCCATTTTTGGCGGGCCCGCGACCCACTCAAACGGGCGATGTTGTACACGGCTCCTCGAAATCCAAAACTGGACATACCGTTGAGTTCCTCTCCTCAAACTGAAACCATAGACATGTAGTTTGATGACTTTAGAGACCGTAGACTTTAGCACGCGTTTCAGTGCAAAGCGGGTCCAACGGCGGATATCGTTTTGACCCGAAATTACGATTTTGCCCCTATTCCAAAATTTGACTTTTGGACATGCATTTCCTAGGTATATCTTCTTTACCGAGATCATTTTTTATGTTTGTTTCAGCGTTTGGAGTCATCTGTGATTTGTGAGTTTTGGTGCTGACACTTGCTACTCTTGGATTTGCCCTTCTCGTACCGCAGGCAAGATACCTTGCCACCTTACTCTGTGATTATTATATTCTTATTTTTAGTTGTTATTTTTAGTATTTTGTTTTGTGATATTTAAACTGTGCGTCCAAGTCACACTTGGGTGCAAGTGACTCTATCGGTCGTTTTTCTTGCTTTATTTATTCTCTTGCATTGACTTAGTTTATTGACCACCCATTGATGTTGAGGTATTGCTATATCTCATACGGCCTTGACACTTATTGTATCACGTGATGTGAGTCACATATAGGACACGTATCCGCGAAGTTGGCTGGCCACCGATACGTATGGAGCGTACGACGGATAGGGGTAACTGCCAATAGAATTGCATGCTAGAAGACTTGGCGGTTACTAGAGGTACATGTCAGTCGTGGAGATGACGATACTAGGCATTGGATGGAGAGAACATTACCTGACGTATGGGCTTCAATTGCACTTCCCTTGTAACCCGGAAGCTCCGCTGGAGATACGGGTATGAGCCTCTCAGGTTGGCCACTGTCGTTTTTCAACGTCATGCTCTTGGTCACTGGTGCCCAAGAGGGGACTATACCGGATCCTATATTCGGCCAGGGCTCATGCGTCGAAAGAATGTATCTCAACTGCATATTCACAGTAGAATGGTCAGGAACCCGATTGCATGCATACCTTTTTCTCTTATTATATTATCACAGTTTATATGGCATGGTATTTTCTTGTATCTTGCTATGTCCTCTGAGGACCTGGTTATCTCTCCAGGTTTAGACGATTTTCTGCAGGAGTACGAAGCGGCTTTAGAGCTATCTTACATTGATGACGAGGCAGTGCCTTATGATCTCTAGTCTATTTCTTTTCTGAGACAGTTGTAGACATTATTTTACATCTCTTTTCTTTCTATTAGCGGAGGTTGGACTCCGATCTTGTGAGACTATTTTTCATAGCTGTTTGGAGTGAGTATGTTCACCCGGCTATCTTCTGATACTCTTATTTATTTATTTGGACTTTATTATCTTCTGTGTTGAGCTGTGATGAGATTAGATATGTTATTCTGGCCTGTGATTATTTTATTTATAGCTTATGTGCATATATGAGGATTCCATATATTGGAGTGTTCTTCGTATATGTGCAGCTGGCATGTTCACGTGCTTGGTCCTACGTATTTTAGGACTGGGGCATTACACTAAAAAAGTCACTATACGGACTTGAGCAATCTCCTCGAGCCTGCTTTGACAGATTCAGAAAGGCTGTTACAAGTATGGGGTACCATCAAACAAATACACATCATACGATCTTTCTCCAGCATACAAGAGGCCACATTACTATACTTGCTGTATATGTGGATGATATAATAATCACTGGTGATGATGAAGTCGAGATTACTAAGCTGAAGTCAAAACTCGCGAAGGAGTTTGAGGTGAAGAATTTAGGAGCGATGAGGTATTTTCTGGGTATCGAGGTGTGTGACGACGAACAAAAAATTGTTCTCGCACAGAGAAAATACGCACTAGATCTGCTAAAGGAGACAGGGATATTGGAATGCAAAGCAGCAGTAACTCTAATTGACCAGAAGTGTAAGTTGGAAGCAGAAGCAGGATAGCATGTTGATCGTGAAAGGTATCAAAGACTTGTAGGAAGATTGATTTATCTGGGACACACTCGCCCGGATATCTCTTTTGCGGTGAGTGTAGTGAGCCGCTACATGCATGATCCAAGAACGGGTCATATGGAAGCAGTGTTTCAGATCTTGAGATATCTGAAAGGGACGCTGGGAAAAGAACTATTGTTCAAGAAGAATGGACACATAGAAGTTGAGGGATACTGCGATGCAGACTGGGCAAGCTGCATAGACGATAGAAGGTCTACCACGGGGTACTGTATTTTTGTAGGAGGAAACCTAGTCTCATGGAGAAGCAAAAAACAGCCAGTGGTAGCACGGTCGACAGCTGAAGCAGAATACAGGGCAATAGCTCTGGGAGTGTCAGAGTTGCTATGGGTAAGAGCACTGCTGACAGAGTTGAAGCTGGACAAGGGAGCAACATTATGTCTTCTGAGCGATAGTCAAGCTGCAATAAGTATAGCTAACAATCCAGTTCAGCACGACAGAATGAAGCACATCAAGATCGATCGATTCTTTATCAAGAAGAAGCTGGAACAAGGGATACTAAAGATTGACCATATTCGCACAAAAGAACAAGTTGCAGACTGTCTGACTAAGGGTCTTAGTTCATTGAGTCTGTCAAAGCTATCTAACAAGATAGGGATGATTAATATCTATCGCCCACCTTGAGGGGGAGTGTTGAGAACTAATAAGGGACTTTTGTCCCACATCGGAAGTTGTATTATGAAGAGGAGGTGTACTCTCTATAAGTAGTGGCAGGAGCCCATCAATAAAATCATCTGAGAAATTCCACTCATTTCAACTTCCGGGGGGAGGGGGCAGGTCCGGGTTGGGGGGGCTAGAATAGTAGATCGTAGGGTGGGGGGCTGGCGTCAGGGAGGGAGGGGTGGTCCGGGGTGCTGCACCGCAGGTCCCGGGGGAAAGGAGCTGGAATAGTGGATCGGGGGGTGGGGGGGCTGGCGTCAGGGAGGGAGGTCAGGTCCGGGGCGCTACACCGTAGGTCCGGGAGGGGAAGGAGTTGGAATAGTAGATGGCGGGGTTTGGGGGGGCTGGCGTCAGGAGGGAGGAAATTTTTTTTGGGAACCTGGCAATGAAGGCTCGATAATTTGGAGAAATATTAGAATAAGACAAAAAGTTGGCAATGTTAGAACAAGTGTTGTATAAATTGATATATGTACTGTAGTTTTTATTGTATTAATGGCTCAATTTACAGCCAATCAAACATGAGAATTGGTATAAGTGCTCAAACAAAAGTTGCTAGAGTTGCATCTCCAGACAATCAAAAAGAAAAAGAAAAAATCAGTAATGAAGTTCCCAACTACTTCTGGAGTACCTTAGTATTTAGACATTTTTGCTTAATGTCTATCCATTTGTTGATCTAATTCATCTGAACTTGTTTAGATTTATTGATCCTTTAGATTTATTGATCCTTATACTTCATCGTTCAGCATAATATTTGGACCAGATATCTGCGGCTATAGCACATATAAAGTCCATGCGATACTGGCTCGTGATGGGAAGAGGCACTTGAGTATATTCCATATCCTGAGGATAAAATGCCTGAGGTACTTGTTGGTTACTAATAGTACATGTTACCTGATACCCATTTTTTGATATTAGCATGTATATTACTTAGAGACTTTCAATTAATATCTGGAAATAATTCTAGCATGTTTTTTTCCTGTTCCAGCTGCATAAATGATTTCTACAAGCACAAGACTGTACTGAAAGGCTCAAAAGCTCTGAACAAGACCTCAAGGTTAGTTTCACTCTGCTTTTGTACTTGTTCAGTTCCAGAATTTAGGGTATTCGGTATACTTTGTGAACCTGCATTTAGTATTTGCATTATCATTTTATATTAATATCAAGATGTGAAATTTTCTTAGAATTTTGTGTGCGACTGTGCAAAACATATTACTTGACAGTACTTAGAACTGCAAGGAATTGGCTAGTTCAATATGAAACCCACATCTACCTAAAGTTCAGCCCCCCTCAACTTTAGAGGCTAGCTCCGCCCCTGCTTCCATCAACTATGTGCTTCCAAACGAGGCGATCAATTGGACAATTGGATGATAAAGGGATCTTAAGTATAGCGGCTGCTTCTTGTGGGAGGAATAGAATGAGAATGAGATTTTCTTTCCACCTAAATGTATCAATGTTTATAAGGTTGCTAACATATTTGGCTCAATTGTAAGCAAATTGGTATCCTGATACACGATGATTAGGCAAACTGGGAACCCACGGGTCTTGCCATATATTAATCTGTGAGCCATCTCCTTCTGACCAAATGATATTTCCATGGAGGAAGTCTCTGCTCTTTAAAATACTCGACCAAATGCAAGAGAAGGTTGATGAGGGTGTAGTTGACCAGAAATTAGAGCTGTGGAGATATTTTCTTCGAAGTAAATCAGCCCAGAGAGAGTTTAAATCTGTGATGAATCTCCACGATAGTTTGAGCATGAGTGCAAGGTTGGTAATATATGGATCACGTATACCAAGTCCCCCTTGGAATTTCGGTTTGGTAAACGTAGACCATGAGCTAAAGTGAATTTTATTTCTGTTGTTCCCTTTGGTGTTTGGATAATGAATTCAAAACAGATTTAGAAATGCAATAGGATGAGAAATAGTATGTGGGGATGGATGAGAGTGTGGACTTGATAAGCATAGTACGAGCAGCATGGAATAAACAACCCCTTTTCCAGCCATTAAGTTTGCAAATGCTAGTGTTAAGGAGATCAGAGTAGGTTTTGATTCTAGTTTTGGTTGAAGAATTTTATGCCCAAGGTATTTGTCTGTAGGATTCATAGGTTTAACATCAAGCAGATTTAAGAAAAGTTGACGCATATATGTGTCAGTTTTCTTAGAGAAGAAAATTGAAGATTTATCAAAGTTAATTCGTTGTCTAGACCATTTCTTGAAGGTTTGGATAATAATTTTGGCTTGGGTGATGTTGTGGTGTCACGACCCGCATCCTATTTAGGGGCACGAGAACGTGGGTACGTCCAGCCTACGCCGCAGTGTCGGCGGTAGAACGCTGTATAGGTCCTCTATAACATCTAACAACAAGATATATAAACCTGTCATCTCCGCACGGAGGTATAATATAACATCTCAACTCTATATCTCAATCACAAGTCTAGGGAAGATATAGCACGATATGAAATCAGATAAAAGAAAGAAACTGAATATAATAGAGTTATCATACCACACAAAGTAGATGTTTAACACAAATAAATACAAGTCATGAAATATAACTAAGTCTCAACTAACAATCGGAACAATCCGATACAAACTGAAAACTAAAAATACTAGACTAGAGTAAGCATCCTCTACTGAGCTAGATGCTTCACGGGCTCCTGAGTGTCACCCTCATGTGCCCCATAGAAGGTAGGACAGTCACCATCATCATATGTAATATTTTTAACAGGTCCAGTCAGGACAGGAACGAGTACAAAATCTCAAACAACAGTTCTAGTTATACGATATTAAAAATATAGCAGTAGATAGAGAGAATATACTAGGTACAGTAGAGCGTACATGTATCCTGGCAGAGTATATCAAAACTGTAATGAGATAAGGCAAGAAAACAATGTATAACATGTACGAAATCTGGAACTGCTATCTATGTGAGTTTAGCACTAGTTTCAACATGTGATCGGCTTAGAACTTGATACAATGTTTGGCCTGGCTAATCATACGTGAGTGTATGATTAACACTATACAATGAGGATACTATAGTGATACAATGATGATACAATATAATACTATGGGGTATTGATCACATATCTACGCTAACACCCCCGTCCCTGACTAATATAGTGGATCCAGTCATGACACGTCATGACACGTATTCTCTGAGGAGGTCGCGAGCCTACGCAGGAATCGTATCTATACAATGAATAATAAACAATGAAGACTTACCTAGTGTATACCATATATAAGAGGAATAACATCTTATGACGGGATCCAGACAATACCAATCCGTGTGCACCATGTGTCAAGGGAACAAAGATATCTACACTAAATACTAGAAATAAAGATGATATCATAAAACAGAAATATTATCAGAGAATGTACCCGCCTGTGGTCCTAAGCTGATCAGGTGAACAGACGCTCAGAGTAATCACAGACCTAAAGTTGAGATACTACAAGTCAAAACATGGTTTAATAATGAAAGGAAAGCTAATCGAGTCATAATATGCAAGTCTAAGTCAAAACTAGGTCAAACTAAGTCACATCAAGCTAAACTAGGTCACACTAGGTCAACCAAGGTCAAACAAGGTCACAGGAAGTCAATCTAAGTCAAACTATGTCAATTTGGGTCAAAGGTTGACCTACAGTTGACTTTTGGTCAAAAACTCAACTCTGGTCAACACTGAGTCCACTCTGGGTCAACCCTAGGTCAAACAAGTCAAATGTTGACTAACAGTTGATTTTCAGTCAACTAGTCAACTCTGGTTTGGTTTCGGTCAATTCTAAGTCAAGAGTTGACTTGAAGTTAACTTTCGGTCAAAAAGTCAACTCTTGGTCAACGGGGGTCAAGACTAGTCTAAACTACCCTCATCTAGTCATTACCTACCAAGACAACCTATTTCTAAGCCCATCTAGCAATCAGAAATCCAATACCTTACATTACCCTATACCCCATAATTTACCCTTACAAGGTATTCCCGATACCTTGCCCAGAAAACCCCTCTAGATCTCAAGATACTAGCCTAGGCACCTTAGGGTAGCTAGATACTATCCTATCTAGGGTTTACCTACCAAGAAATATAGGTTTCCTAGATATCTAGTCCATCTTAGGACACATGTTGTTTATCCTCATTACCTTACCCTTATCTCATTCTCACATCTACCTAAACACTCACACACACAAACTCACTCACTCACATATGGCTCCCATAATACCACACTTATAGGCTAACTCCTAGGCTCTTCTATAGGCTCACACACATATACACTAAGCTCACTCACACACACACTAAGCTCACTCACACACACATATTGGCATATATATAGGACTGATTTTGGGGGCCTAATATGGGCTGAATCTAAGGCCAATATAGTGGCTAATAAGGGGACTCAATGGGCTGATATATAGGCCAATTAGTGGACTGATATGGGGCTATATGGCTGTCCATTTTGGGACTGAATAGAGACAGGTTTAGGAACAAGTAAGGACTGATTTAAGAGCAGCTTTAGGACAACTTAATGGCTGATTTTGTGGACAGGTTTAGAGGCTAAATGGCTGTCCAATTTGGACTGAATAGGACTGATAATAGGTGTAGAAGCATGGAAAAGAATAAAGAAAGGTTCATGCAGCCAAGGATCGACATGCGACTCAGAGAGCCCATGCGGCTCAGGGATCCATGCGGCTCAAGTGTCTATACGGCTCGAATAATTCCATGTGGCCCAGAGAGGAGCCACGTGGCCTTCAACAGCTCTTTCCTTCATCTTTTGCTGCACTTACATGTCCTGACGGCTGACAGCTCTGACGAATGACAGCTTTGACAAAAAGGCACAATAATGACTGACGTAATGGCGCGTCCCTGGGAAAGAGAAAAAAATCTTCTCACAGCTGGCAGAATCCATCAAATCCCGAGGCATACGACTGCTACATTTATGCGGCCATCCATCTTCATGCAGCTGCATCCTTTATGCGGCCGCCCATCAGCATGCGGCTGCCCACTTTATACGGCCACCCATCTTCATGCGGTTGTATCCCTTATGCGGCCGCTCATCAGCATGCGGCTGCCCACTCCCATGCGGCTGCCCATCTTCATGCGGCTGTTCATCCCCATGCGGCTACCTATCTTCATGCGGCCATTTAGCCTCATGCGTCCCACTCATCTGCGGCTCTGCCAAGATGGCCCAGTGGAGACACGTGGCACTTTTCACGATGATTGAGACACGTGGCAGTCTTTTCTTCCTAGAATTATGGGTGTTAACAAATCCTAATTAGATTTGTTGTAATAAATGCCCAGATCAAATCAAATCGAGCAAATTAGACACGTGGCAGGCCATTATAAGTCACGAATATTCATGGCAATCAACATTTATTATCCACAGAGATTTAATGCAATCACATTAATTGCTTAAATCGATTATATGTAAGATGGACGGCCCAGATTAATTAACTCTCAGGCCACCGACTTTTGAGAATGGGCAATCATTGCAAACCCTAATGATGCCCCCCACTCTTATAAATAGCAAGGTGCCATTCCCTTGCAGAGAGGAGAGACACGCGCAGACCCCTGGCCCAGATCCAGAGAGAATCAGAGAGAGAATATACAGAGATCGAAAGAACAGAGGAGCATATACAGAGAGAGCAAAGAGAGCATTTCTTCATCAACGCAAAGTACTTCTTCTCCAGAGCCAAGGCTGCACCCGATCGTCGAAGGAGTAAGGCAGAGCTGCCGTCGCTTTTCCGAGCCTCTATCATTACCCCCAGAATCTAAAATAAATAATTGTACTTAGATTGCTGTACCTAGATTTTCGTCCCTAGGCTTTCTTTGTACAAGCGAGTTTGTATTGTGAGTCTAAGTTCAGTCCTCCGATAATTGTTTTATACTTTTACAATCAATGGCAAACACGATGGCGACTCTGCTGGGAACAAACTTCTCCACGGCTGAGAAGTTGGTGACGCAATCGGATGCAGCCAAACTTGGCTCCACACAACAGAAGATGGTCGTCCGCTTCAACCAACAGACGTTCGAAGAAATGCTTTCTGAAGGAAGCACTGGCCCGGTCCAGAAGCGAACCCGCATAAAGAAGGCTCGCAGGGAGTGGAGGCCAAAGTCATTTGCTCCTCCCCAAGCTCTGGACGGAGTACTCTCTGCTGCCCAAGACGGCGAAGGCGACTCTCATGCGGCCCCACTTCAAGCCATAGAGGACTCTGCTGTCCCCAAGTCAGGCAGAGAAAAGCACTACGATGCTGGACTTGCAGGAGCAAAGAGTGATTCTATGTGCTCCAGGAAGAAACCGAACAAAGGCACTAGCCGCAAAACGAAGACTCATGCGGCCGAGATTGCCAGCCGCATGAATGATGACCATGCGGCCGAAACTGCCAGCCAAATGCATAACACTCTTGCGGCCAGAATTTCCAGCCGTATGGAGAAGACCTATGCGGCTGAGACTTTCAGCAGCATGAAGAAAGCCCATGCGGCTATGACTGCCAGCCGCATAGAGACTATTGATTCCAACCGTATGCCACCTGCTCCACGCGGCTCAGTCTTCGATCGCCTATCCTATGTTCTTGATCTCTCGTGCTCCCAAGAAGACATGTCTGACTCTCTCCAGCACCATTTAGACTCTTCCTACTATGTGCCTTCATGCACTAGAGTGAAGAAGTCTAGGACAGCACGAGCGTGGTAAGCTCGGTCCGCTAATCCGACCTCTGACCATCCGAGCATTCCACATACTGTTATGCGGGCCTCTGATGGGAAGTTGTACAGAACCACTCGAGTCCAGCCCCCGACGGCAAACGGACAGAGAGGTTCCCAAAAGTCTCCCCAAATCCAGGGAGCAAACATAGTCGCTTCAGACCCGTCTGACTTGCGTGAGGCTATCCTCCACAAGCGCAAGGAAAGAGAGGGGGCCTCGGGGTGCAAAGAATCCTTCCACAGACGTCACTGCACCCATGTCATTGTCAACTGCTGTTGCAATAACGCGACGATACGAGAAGATCGGCAGTCCGTCTTCCAAAGACTGCAACAACCATATTCAGAAGATGAGGCACTTCCCGTCGTCTCCTGCAACTCTGCTCAGAAAATCTCTGCCGATGGGAGAGGGAAGAAGACAAATGTTTCCAGTCCGAAGATTTCAACCACTATGACTAAGAGACTGTCGTCTAAGCGGGTGCCCACCATCGGAGTTTTTTAAGGTACCCGTTCAAAGATGAAATCTGCTACATTGGAAGATTCATCGTCCACATCACTGGGGGTTGCTAGAACTGGGGGTAGCACTCCTCCGAACCTCCACGATAATCTGATGTTCCAAGAAGACGAGCTGGGGGAAACAACTCTCCCATCAGATGCAGCAAATCTTGACGTCCCCGAAGGCGTCCACAATTCCCAAGACGAGGCAAACTCGAAAGTTGGGGGTACTATTCCTTTTGAGTCCGAACCAGAGGAAGACATTCCCACATACCCCGATGACTTCTCATTACAGGGGTATGATTCGGAGTGTACGTCATCCACCGTCCCTTCCACTTCTACTCATGTCAAGACGGCATTCATGACAAACGACGAACAGGACGGTCCCAGTGATCGCCAACGCATCGACACTCTGGAGGCCATACTACACACTTTGGTCAAATCCGTGGACGAGATCAAAGCAGCCCTCCCTACTCTGCAAGGGAGGATGCCTAGCCAAACAAACTTGGGCCCCGCGGTCAACGCAGACTCAAACTCAGCAGCACCAAACCCGGGAGATAATCTTCCTGAAATTTTGGCTCCTACCGCTGCAGACGAAGCCAGGAAGGCAAGAAGAGAGGTCCAGGAGCTCCGGGCCATGTTCCACGCCCGAGAAAACTGCCAAGACCTCAGGAAACGACAACCGTTTCCTGCTGCGTGTAGAGATGTTCCCTTCCCACCAAAGTATAAACCATTCCACATCAATCCATATGATGGGAAGACCTCCGCAAGTCGGTACATCACTTACTTCGAGGTCACCACCGACCATCTGCCCCATGACGATGCCATCCTTACACGATCATTCATTGGGGTATTGGAAGGGGTCGCCTTCGACTGGTATCGCAACCTGCCAGACAACTGCATCCACTCCTTCGCCAGCTTCAAGCGCATATTCTTGGAGAGATTCTACGAAGTAGGACAGGACATCACAATGTCCACCCTCATGGACGTCGTTCAAGGGGAGAAAGAGCTGACAAGGAACTATATCGAGCGGTTTTGCCAAACCGCCATGAAATTGCCATCCGGTAATCCGGATTCCTCCTTAATTGAAATTTGCCAAAAGAGACTGCTTCCAACAATCAGCCTCTGGATGGGTGAAAGTCAATTCAAGGATTGGAAGACGTTTATCATCAGTGCCACTAGTGCCGAAGAACGGTTGAAGAAGGCTCACCAACTGGGATTGCACATCTCAGAAGGAGAGGACTAGGGCAGGCGTCCTAATGCCAACAATAACAATGGGGTTAGCTCCGCCAACAATCGGGATAATAAGGACAAGCAGGCTATGGTGGCCGACACAGCACAGAAACCTGAGTCAAAACCGGCAGACAAACAATGGCCGCAAATGACCTACTCCTTCGAAGACGGCCACGTCAAGCCCATCTTGGACATGCTCATACAAGGAGACAGAATTCAGCTCCCTTCGCCAAGACGGGAACCTCGGCCGGCAGAAATGGAGAGCCCAAAGTACTGCCATTACCACCGCTACGTCCACCATGCCACACACGACTGCTACCAACTGAAACGGTACATCCAACATCTCATCGATTCGAACGCTCTGGCCATCGATTTCGAAGAGGTAACCGTGGCAGCCAATATGGTGTCGGTACAATTTGGCAGCTTCCCTCCAACAGAAACTCAAGATAGTGTGGTCCCCATCCCTCTGGCGACAATGGAGATTGCTAATCTTCTACCTCCCCGAGATCAGGCTGCTGGTCTAGTGTCCCTCACCACATCACGGGAGGAGGTCATGTGGGTCCATCTGGACCTGGTACTCGAGGTGACTCAATCCACACCCCCTTCCATTCGTAAGAAGAAGAGTGGAAAAGTTAGATCCTGCTGCACAATCTCGGAAGATATCGAAGAAGCCACAGCCGTCGTCACTCGGTCTGGGGCACAATCCCAACCTGTGGCTGATAACTCGGCTGAAGATCATCAGCCAGCTACTGCTGACGCTCCGGGGCCTTCTCAGCCTCCGACGACCGACAAGCCTAGGTCGAAGGAGACTCGCTTTGACAAATCCCTCCGGAAAGAGGCACCGCAGGGGCTGGAGAGGCCCTACAACTTCGATACCTTGGCACAATTGGCCAACACACCGACCAAATTGTCATTATACGAGCTCCTGAGACTCTCAAAGAATGTTCGCGTGGATTTGAACGATGCGCTCCAGAATGCCGACGCCTATCTGGCTCAGGTCAACCTCACGGGAGAGAGCCCGCCTGCAGATCTCCAAGACAGCGCTTGCACGGGAGCGATGCCCAATATTGTCTTCACTCTGCAGGATATGCTCATCAAAACCAACCTGCACGATCGTCCGTTATATTATACTGGATACATCGACGACGTAAAGGTGGATTGGATGCACATTGATCCTCTTTCTTCCATAAGCATCATCCCGAAGGGTCTGTTACATCATCTCTGCATTTCTAGGCATCGTCTGACGCCAACAAGCACCGCCATCAGTGGTTTCAATTCGGGCAGGAGCTACCCGATTGGGAAGATTCGCTTGAAGTGCCAAATTGGCGATCTCCAGTCAGAAGTAACCTGTTACGTCATAGACGCAGACACTTCCTACAACATCCTCTTGGGGCGCCCTTGGATACACGATTATATGATCGTGCCTTCCACTCTGCACCAGTGCTTCAAGTATGTCGACAAATACGGCTTCGTGAGGACAGAATTTGCCGACATCGATCCCTTCAAAGGGGTCGAATCCTACTACTCAGACTCCTGCCTATACGAAAAATCGAAGAGGTACCTTAGTGAAGGAGATGTGCAAGCTCGTACCGAGACAACCACAGGATCCGAAGAACCTCTGACAATCCACCTCCAAGCTCACAAACTTGGCAAGTCCGCACCCCTTACAGCCACTCTGCGTAAGGACGCAATCAGCCTCTCGGCACAAGAAGAGCAAATAATAATCCGGCTGACAAAGTTCGGCCAAGTGCCAAGACCCACAACGGAGCCACTGACAATCAGGCTGCCTAGAGTCGGCCAACCACAAATGGAGAAGCTCAACCCCTCCGACAAGCCAATGACGATACGCCTTCCCAAGAAGAATCGTCACCCCGATGCAAGATCTGGGGCTTCTAGTGAGCCAACAACTCCCCGCCCAGCATCGAGTACCAAACTGGGGGTCGCTAGTTTGCCAACGACTCCACGTTCTGCTCCACCGACAGAACCCCTGACGATCAAGCTGTCCAGGTCATCCTCTCAGTCTTCATTTATACAAGGGGTGGCCGAAGAAGAACCGGAGCTAGCCAAGTATGTGGCTGCCCATACTGATGTTCCCTCCGCAGATGATGTACTTCATCAATAAAGGGTTATCTTTGAACTACCTCGAGCTTAATAAGCTTTATACAATGTATGCTATGGAACACGGTATATGCACTCACCTACACACACAGGTGACAAATGTTTACACCGCAAACCAGTTTACTCCAGTGGAAGACGCTTACCACATAATCGAGGGAGGGGACCATCCAATCATCTTCGGCCGGAAGGACGACCCACAACCCTTCACCATAGAGAAGGTCGGTCTTGAATCAGATGCCAGGAGACTGCCTCTGTATTTTTATAGCCCCCAATCCAAATACCTCATGCAAAAACAGGGGTATGATCTGGAGACTACGCCAGGCTTGAACTACGGCACTGGGCGACAATTACCTTTAAAGCCACCAGTCCCGGCTGGAAAACCATGGGACTACTACAGCAAGACCCGATGTGGATTAGGGTATGTTACGCCCGCAATGACCCCTGAAAGTTTAGATGAGGAATGCGACTGGCATTCATATTCAACCGGGTCACCAACTTCTGATTCGGATACCAGCATCGGAGACGTATTCAGACAAGTCATGTCAGTCAATATGGCATTCGCCGACGCTTACGAAGAAGATGAAGATATTTCTGAAATCCTCGAGTTAGAGCCGTGGGCCCAACAGCTAGATGCGCAATGGGAAAAGCGGTTCGAACAGAAAGAACCTCCTACTGAAGATGAGGTTATACAGGTCGACCTTGGCAGCAAATCTTCTCCAAAACCGATCTTCGTCAGTAAAAGCCTGACAGACGAAGAGCGAGAATCGCTACTAGAACTCGTCAAAGAATATATTGATGTGTTCGCCTGGAGATATGAATACATGCCAGGACTAAACCCCGAGATTGCTTTTCACAAACTCAATATTCGGCCAGATGCAAAGCCGGTCAAACAACAACAGCGACGCTTCCACCCGAGTATCATGGATGCAATCGAAGCCGAAGTCAACAAACTGATAGCCAGCAGCTTCATTCGTGAGGAACAACATCCAGACTGGGTCGCCAACATAGTACTGGTCCTCAAGAAGAATGGAAAGATTCGAATCTGCATCGACTTCCGCAATCTGAACGAGATATGTCCCAAAGAGGAATTCCCCCTCCCTATCACAGACATCATGATCGACAACACATGCGGCTTCGAACGCATGTCATTCATGGATGGTTTCTTGGGGTATAACCAAATCAAGATGTCTCCTGACGACGAAAAGCATACATCATTTCGAACACCGATTGGCACATACTGCTACACAGTCATGCCTTTCGGTTTAAAGAATGCTGGCGCCATATATCAAAGAGCTATGAGTATCATCTTCAGGGATCACTTGTGCAAGACCGTGGAGTGCTATGTCGATGACAACGCCATCAAGAGTCGCTATAAGGGTGACCATCTCCAGGATCTGAGGACGGTATTCAACCTAATGCGAGCACACAACCTGAAGATGAATCCCACAAAATCCTTCTCGGGCGTATCCAGGGAAAGTTCTTGGATTTTATCATCACCGCCCAGGGTATCCACATAGACCCTGAGAAGACAAAGGCAATCATGGAGATGGGTCCTCCGAGAAATCTTCGAGAACTTCGAGGCCTCCAAGGGAGGTTAGCTTACATCAGGAGGTTCATTTCCAACCTCTCCGAGCATTGTCAGCCATTCACCCATCTCATGAAGAAGGGCGTCTCATTCGTATGGGACGAAGAATGTCAGCGTGCCTTCGACAGCATCAAGGAATATTTGTCGAACCCTCCAGTCCTGGTAGCCCCGATTGCTGGAAAACCATTCCTGCTCTATGTACGAGCAATGGAGCATTCCTTCGACGCTCTGCTAGCACAAAACAACGATGCAGGCCATGAGCAAGCTTTATATTACCTCAGTCGAATGATGATCGGGCCAGAGCATCGATATATCGCCGTAGAAAAGGAATGCCTCGCCCTGGTGTTCGCCATTCAAAAGACGCGGCACTATGTCACAGGACAAACCATATATGTCATCTCACGAGTCAACCCTCTCAGGGTCCTCATGACTAAACCAGGGGCACTCAGCTCTCGCCTCGCTACATAGGCAATATTACTGTCCCCATACCATATGATCTTCGTCCCACAAAAGGCTGTTAAAGGTCAAGCCCTGGCAGACTTTTTGGCAGTCCACCCACGCTCGGAGTCGTCCAGAATATATGAAGGAATCCCAAATGAGGTTGCCGATTCGCATGCGACCTCTCACAATGATATATGGCGAATGTTCTTCGACGGTGCCTCAAGGACCGGACCCAAGGGCAACATCGTCGTCGGAGTCGGGGTGGTGCTGGTTTCCCCTTCCGGATTGGTGATCAATCGTGCTTACTCCCTCACAGAACCCTGCTCTAACAATGTGGTCGAGTACAACGCTTTGGTCATTGACCTCCAACTTGCAAGAGAGCTGGGGGTAGAATATCTTGAAGCATACGGCAATTTACAGTTAATCGTCAATCAGATCCGGGGTTCATACGAAGTCCGCCATGAAGACATGATCCCCTATCACCAAATAGCAATCGACATCATCTCGTCGTTCGAGGGGTTCTTCATCGAACACGTTCCCAGACTCCAAAATATCGAAGCCGATGCCTTAGCAGGCCTTGTCGCTTCCCTAGCAGTGCCAAATCATACTCATCAATTGGTGGATGTGATAGGCCATGAACTGGTCTGTCCCAAGAACAATATTTAATTCGTGACGAGTTATTCTGCTCAGACAATCGACAAAGTCCCAGACTGGAGACAACCATTCATTGACTTCGTAGTCTACAATATTCTGCCGGAGGACCCAAAGGAGGCCACCTCTATCAGAAGGTGTTCTCTCAGATTCTTCTACGATACAGAGACGAAAATACTTTATCGCCGATCCTACGATGGATTATTGCTTCGATGTCTGTCAAACGCAGAAGCCAAAGAAGCCGTACGCGAAGCTCATGATGGCGTTTGCGGGGTCC
Organism: Iris pallida; assembly: GCA_029216955.1. Lineage (NCBI taxonomy): Eukaryota > Viridiplantae > Streptophyta > Magnoliopsida > Asparagales > Iridaceae > Iris > Iris pallida. The sequence goes on along the minus strand of JANAVB010002395.1, from coordinate 5,670,289 downwards.
ATCAGCCTGGCCCAAAATTACAAGACCGTCTTTGCCGAATGGACTACTATTGGCCCACGATGGTAGCAGATGCGATAGACTATACAAGAAAGTACAAAGCTTGCCAAGTCCACGCGGACTTCATCCACCAACTATCCAAATTTCTACATCCGACAGTAGCATCCTGGCCATTCGAAGCATGGGGAATGGATATCATCGGTCCGATTACTCCATCTTCTTCCCGAGGACATTGCTTCATACTCGTAATCACAGATTACTTCTCCAAATGGGCAGAAGTTGTTCCGCTCGCAGAAGTCAAAACTTCAAACATGATCAGCTTCCTCAAGCATCACGTCATCTATCGCTTTGGACTGCCCCGAAGGATCATCCACGATAACGGTCCGCAGTTTGCAAGCCACGTCTTCTACCGGTTCTACGATAAACACCAAATTCAGAATGTCGCTTCGACACCATACAATCCGACAGCGAATGGGTTGGCAGAAGTATTTAACAATATAATCATCAAACTTCTCAAGAAGTTCGTATCGTCCAACAAATGCGACTGGAACGAGAAGCTTGGTGAATGCTTATGGGCGTACCGTACCACAGTTCGAACAGCCACAGGGAAGACACCATTCTCCCTGGTGTACGGGAGTGAGGCAGTTCTTCGATTGGAGACTCAAATACCCTCGCTCTGCGTCGCTCTCACTTACCAATTGATGACGAACGATAACTACCGTCGTCGACTACAAGAGTTAGAGGCCTTAGATGAAAAGCGCCTCTTAGCTCAGCAATGAATCGAGCTTTACCAAGCACGCATCTCCGGAGCCTTCAACAAGAAGGTTAAAATCAGAACATTCCAAGTGGGCGATCTCGTTCTGGCAGTTCGGAGGCCGATGGTCATGACTCACAAAACTGCCGGCAAATTCCAGCCAAAATGGGAAGGTCCATTTATCATTGAGGCTGTATTCTCCAACGGTGCTTACCGCCTTGCAAAACAAAATGGAGACTTGCTCATGCTGCCCGTCAACGGCAAGTTCCTGAAGAAATATTTTGTCTAAACGACATTCTCTAGATTATCGAGTCATGTACCCGCTGGTACCGCTGAACTCATATTCACAAAAATCCCAGATTATTGAGTTATATACCCGCTGGTGCCACTGAACTCACATCCACAACACTCCAGATTATCGAATTATGTACCCGCTGGTACCGCTGAACTCATATTCCAAACTCCAGATTATCGAGTTATGTACCCGCTGGTACCGCTGAACTCATATTCTAAATTTTAGATTATCGAGTCATGTACCCGCCGGTACCGCTGAACTCACATCCATAATATTCCAGATTATCGAGTTATTTACCCGTCGGTACCGCTAAACTTACATCCACAAATTATCGAGTTATGTACCCGCATGTGCCTCTGAACTCACATTCCGGTCACTCTTTTAGGTAGTAAGTCATGTATGATCATACCTCTGAACTTATTTCTCTGAAAGAGCTCCTCCCTCATGATCCACTACCCGCACTCCCAGTACACAAAAAGGATAACGGATCCACAAAATTTCTAAAATGACCACGTCGATGTTACCTCTGAGTCCTTTCACTTCCGCCAAAAATAAATCGCCCCTTTATATAGAACTTCCATGTCCTCATTACCTCTGAGTCGTTCTATGTACCCCTTCATGGAGCCCACTCCTGCCATGTCCTCATTACCTCTGAGTGGGAAGGCTCCATCGAAGAAACCCTCATATTTGCCATGTCCTCATCACCTCTGAGTAAATATATTGGTCCTCCTTCGACTTATTATCTGTACCAAAAAAAACCCCAGGGTACGTCAAGGATAATAGGTCCACAAATATCCTCCGTTGAGTCCACTCCTGCCATGTCCTCATTATCTCTGAGTAGGAAGACTCCACGGTAAAACTCTCATACTTGCCATGTCCTCATTACCTCTGAGTAAGTATGTTGGTTCCCTTTTCATCCTATTATCCATATCCTTAGCCAGGGTACGCCAAGGATAATAGGTCCACAAATATCCTCCGTTGAGTCCACTCCTGCCATGTCCTCATTACCTCTGAGTGGGAAGACTCCTCGGTAAAACCCCATACTTGCCATGTCCTCATTACCTCTGAGTAAGTATATTGGTTCCCTTTTATCCTATTATCCGTATCCTAAGTCAGGGTACGCCAACGATAATAGGCCCACAAATGTCCTTTGCAAACTTTTTTAGTACAGGCCCATCATTCCTCATCATGCCCCGGGAGCCCAGCTGCTCCATGGCATTCTCTCTCCCGATACCCGGAACGTCCATGATCACCTTGCCGAGGAATTGTTCTAGGTATCCCCATCAAACTTGTTATCTGTACCTAAAACCAAGGTATGCCAAGGGTAACAGGTCCACAAACAAGTCCCCCATTCGGGGCAAATGCCACCATATCACCACAAGCACAACAAGCAGTACAAATAAAGGGTAGAATAAAGTATACTCTTTTATTTAGCCAAAAAGCATTACATGTTCTGGGACAATGTCCCCCTCAAAAAGAACATAACAAAAGAAGAAAAGGTCGACTATGGTTCGGCATTACATAATTCCAGGAGACGGTTCTTCACCAAGACGGTCCCCCGTTCAAGCCGCTGCTTAGCTCGGCGCTCCGCTTCCTGGGACAATCGTTCTGCATCATCAAAACACATGTGTGCCCGCCAGCCATCTTCCATCTTCTTCAGGGCGAGCTCCAGATTGGCAGAAGCTCGACTAAGTCGGTCGGCCTCCTGGATAACAAGTCCCTTTTCGGTACGGGCGGCTCCGAGCTCAGACTCCAGAAAGGCCAGCTTCCTCTGGAGCTCGAGGATCTGCTCCCTAGTGTCGATTACCCCGCGGGAGGCGGCCCCTTCCCGAGCCGTACAATCTTTATTTCTATGACTCAATTGATCCTATAACTGGGACAGATCACGGCGGTCCTTCAGTATGGTTGGCTTGATCGATTCCCGATCAAGCCTCACCTTCTCCACCGCGGTTATGAGGAAAGTGCGCTCTTGATCTATTGTCGCAGACAAATCAGCTTACCGCAGCACGTGAAACTGGGTCACAAGTCGATCAGCCTCTAGCAGTTTGGGCTCCAAAAGCGCAGCTAGCCCCGCCCTACCAGGGAGTGTTCTAAGGATGTCGATTTGGCCACCGGCGCACTGATGGGCCATAGCAAAGGGAGTCCCCCTCTCCACAGCTGCCTCGATCCCTCTCTTCAGGTGGCGGTAAAAACTGTCAACCACATCCTGTGACACTTCATCCAAAACTTCTGTAGAGGATGGCGTCAAAGGAAGTGTGGCTGGCAGTGTCGAAGGAGTAGTATCGGAACTTGCCATCCCTGCCACCAAGGAAACAAATTCTGTACGAAAAAACGCGTGAATAGTGGCTAGCTCCTCTTCCGCCGCCCAAAGAGCTTGGATACTCGGCAAGACGGAAAGGTTAACCCCCGAAACCATATTCGAAGAGGAGGACGCAGGAAGCATTGTTCCCTGCCCCGGCTGTGTTGCCATTTGGGCGCCCGAACTCGACCCAGCTGGAGGCCCCTCAATATAGGTTGGAGGAGACGGAGGCACACGTGCTTCCATCAGAGCCCCTCCGGTAGAGTCTGCCTCGACAATGTCCGTCACCGGCAATAAAGAGACGGGACCTGTACGTCCAAAGTAACCATCAATCGACGTAACCCGAAGGATGTGATGATAGAGCAGATAGGCCTCCTCACAAGTTAAAATTTGGCTTATCTTACCAGGGGAGGAGCATGGAGGCCGCAGCTCGCTCGCAGCTGACATAGTCTCCTCACCCGCGACTTCCAAGTTGAATTCAACTGGTTTCTCTGCCCCAGCCACCCCTGAAAGGGAGCCAGCCAGTTCAGCATCACTCCATTGAAATTTAGATGTCTCAGGGACAGGTACAGTAGAGACCCCGTCCCCATGGGTTGAGGTCTCAGCAAGGTGGGACTCCTCGGTCGCCTCCGAAAGAACCCCAGCAGAAATGATAGTGGTGCACATATTATTGACCAAAGTGGTCAGGGCCGGATCGACCTCAGCAGTCGGATCCCGAGAAACCGACTCCTCTGACGCCTACAAAGAGCAAAAGAAAATGATTAGGCCATAGTTTAGAAAAAAAGAAGAAGAAGGTAGTTGAAATTTGAATCACCTCAGAAGCAGCGTCAACATCCTCAACAAACAGCCTGCGACGTCTTACCGCAGCTCGCTTCGTGGAGTAGGTTATGACATCATCAGTAGACATACGCCTGCTTCGCTTGCGCAAAGGACCAGGCACAGCAGGCGGCTGCCCCGCAACTATGTCATCCGGCACAATAGGTGGCTGATCCCTCACCTTCTCGTCCGAGGAATGGAACGAATCATCGGCATCCTGCTCATCATCCTCTTCGTCCACCGTCGTGGACTCCGAGTCCGGCACATGAACTATGTTTGCCTTTTTCTTTCTCTTCTTGGACCCCTCGGGCTTCTCTACCAAGCCAGTACCGACAATAAAGCTGGTACTCACGTCAAAATCAACGGAAGGCTTGCTCGCCGTAACATGATAGAGGGCCACCATGTACAAGATCTTCCCTGGCGTATTAGCATCGGGACCGAGAAGCTAGCTCAGGTATGAACCGCATTGTAATAATGCCAAGCCCTGATACCATCAAGGACACTGCCCTCATAGCCTAGGCAAGCACTGGGACAATCAAAGAACAACTGGCTATACCCGAACTGGCAGGAGAACCTGCTGGGCAAGTAGGGCTCCAGGTATACGTTATTGCGATAACGATATACTAAATGCGCTGGACGAATATTGCATAGCCAGAGGAGCATTTTCTCAGATAAAAGGAGGGGAGGTTCAATGCCATCAACATGTATACCCCTCACTTCTCTAGCGGTAAATTGAGTTACAGACACAAAGAAGTCGTGTCCGTCTACTCTCGCCAACGCCCTCCGACAGGCTGGCATGGTGTCATATTCCCAAGACTGACGATAGTATCGGAAAAGGAAAGCGTCATCATCGGTAACGCCATCTTCTGCTCCGGGACTTATCAACGATCGATAATGCATCAATAGCCACCCCATTAGATAATGGTAGGGTAGCTCTATTCGCTCAAAGTCTAGTATCGTCTCGCGGGCAATAACTTTGGAAGAAAAGGCACGGAGGCCGTGGTGTATGCTACACATCATGGCCGGAAGAAGGGCCAGCCTGACTCTGAAGACCAGCTTCACGGTCGGGAGGATGAAGTGGCGGCTGATCCTTTCAATAGAACCTGTCCCTCCCGAGACTACACAGTTCCGTAGCCACTCCATCAAGAATCCGGCCAAGAGCGCTTTCTCAGACATCTGCCGGGTACCGTAGTAGAAATAACTGAAGGATTCAATACGACTCCCAAATTTGTCACTTGTGGACCTCGACCTCTTGGCATTCGACATCAGGTTTTTTTATCTCCTCCTGGGTTTGAGGACCTCGGGAAGAAACCCGGCCAGAGGGACTTAATTTGAAAAGATACGAGACCCAGGACGTGGTATGGGGAGCGTTCCCTTCTGAGCTATTGTTCTTCTTGATAGCCGTTTGGTGACAAATACTGTGGTGGCATAGCAGTTCCCGGTACACAGCAACGAAACCCGGAAATTGTCGATCCAGATCCTCGAATTCCTCGTTTGTCGGGGTGTATACTTCGAAGGCCTCGTCCCCCCATGGCAACTTAGAAACAACATACATTTCATGGAGAGCAAGTCCCAACTCCCCTCCGGGTGCGAAAAAAGTTCCTGTCCTCCGGTTATACATTTCCAAAAGAGCCATGAACAACGGCTTGTTGATGGGTAACCCGTAACAGGTTCCCCGGATGGCATAATAGAGGTCAATCTCCCGAATGAATGCCTCGTATTTCCTCAGGATCCATGAGGTCAGGTTGGCCCACGTAGGGATGGGGTTTATCCAGTTCAACAGCGACAACCTGCCAACAGGATAAGACCCCTTGCGAGCGAGTTGATTCAGGAAGGTATCGGCTAAAGTAAACATGAAGTTGGGACCATATACGTTTACGAAGGTACCCGGAATTAGTCCCATCACGCTCCGACTGACCGAGTCCCTGCTCGTATATGCAGACCTAATATTTTTATTATAATGGATGTTGCCCACGAACATCCCCGATTGGCTTGGAGTTAGGGAGCCCACCACCCGCCTGCTCAATTGTACCATATTGAACCACGAGAGAGGAAAATGACGTTCTATTTCGGGAATATGGATCTCCACCCCGTCCACAGTAAAGTCCCAGCTCTCAGAAATATCCAGCACTCGGAGGTTCTTTATGGATAGAGCATCCCCGAAGAAAAAGGCTGGTTTCAGATACTCTCCTTCCAGCCTTCCCGAGTTCATCATAGTACAAAGAAAGTAGAAAGGCTGGTTATTGATGGCGCTCACCCTCTCCAAAGGCTCATCGGCGGGAAGCTGATCTGACACAGTCGAACCAAATTGTCGAGCTGCACACCCATAGCATATTGGGCTGAACCCACCAAAAGCTCTCCTGCTGGATTGATTGCCAGATTCATTGAAGAAAGAACAAAAGAAACAGGATTAACAAATGGTTAAAACGAAACCACTTGAAGTTTCTTAAAAAAAGCTCCTATGAGCCTATGCGGCTCGGTTCGACGTAGCCTTATGCGGCCCAATGCAGTTGGATTTCATACGGCACTGCTTCGATAGAACCTATGCGGTCTGATGCAAAGTAGCCTTATGCAGCCCAATTCAGTTTGATTTCATAAGGCACTGCTACGATAGAGCCTATGCGGTTCGGTTGAGCTTATGCGGTTTTATTCAGTAGATAAGCTCATGCGGTCCAGATCATCAAGAGCTCATGCGGTCCTGTTCAATGGGACTTCATGCGGTTCAAATCTAGAAGTGCTTCTGTGGCTCAAGCCCTTCTCATGCGGCTCAAACACAGGGCATGCCCCATGCGGCTCGGATATGAGAAGGTCATACGGCCCGTACAACATTTGCGGCTTCATCATGTTGAACATGGGCAGTTCAAAAAAGACGAAGGATGAAGGCTTGTGCATAAATTATGCAACAGAGCCATGGTTTTTAGGGTTCGAAGCATCCAATATTCCATCCAATCCTTACCCTTAAAAGCAGGGTGGACGTCAGGGTGCACATTAGGCGTCGTAGCCGACGAAGAAGCCGCTTTCTTGCCCTTCGCAGAGGCAGCTTTGGAAGACTTGGGGGCCATGGTCGTCCGACGGTCGGAGAAGAAAGACAGAGACAGAAAATCAGGACAGCAAAAGTTGAAGACGAGAGAGAGAGTAAAGAAATCTCTCCGACTGAACACGTTCATATTTATAGGCAAAAAGGAGGGCGCTTTGATCCATGTACGGCAGGAAAATCGACTCTTCAGTTATCAAGATGAACTGACTAAGTAAAGGCCAAACTCTTGGGATCCTGTCCCAAAAAGCGGCCTTGAATCTGACAGCAAATCAAAGGCAATCAATGCAAAAGATTTGCACACATGGCATGAAGACGTGGCAAGGAGCCCATGCGGCTCAGATGGCCATGCGGCTGGAACGACCATGCGGCTCAGATGGCCATGTAGCTGAGGGGGCTATGCGGCTGAGACACCCATGCGGCTAGAACATCCTATGCGGCCAGAGGAGTTTATACATAGCCATGCTTCTTATTCAAATTATTTCAATTTTACAAATTGAAAACTTTGAAGGGGGTCTTGTAGAAGCATGAAAAAGAATAAAGAAAGGTTCATGCAGCCAAGAATCGGCATGCGGCTTAGAGAGCCCATGCGGCTCAAGTGTCTATGCGGCTAGAATAATTCCATGCGGCCCAGAGAGGAGCCACGTGGCCTTCAACAGCTCTTCCCTTCGTCTTTTGCTGCACTTAAATGCCCTGACGACTGACAGCTCTGACAAATGACAGCTCTGACAAAAAGGTGCAATAATGACTGACGTAATGCCACGTCCCTAGGGAAGAGGAGAAAATCTTCTCACAGCTGGCAAAATCCATCAAATTCCGAGGCATGCGGCTGCTACATTTATGCGGCCACCCAACTTCATGCGGCTGCATCTTTTATGCGGCCGCCCATCAGCATGCGGCTGCCCACTTCATGCGGCCACCCATCTTCATGCGGTTGCATCCCTTATGCGGCCGCCCATCAGCATGCGGCTGCCCACTCCCATGCGGCTGCCCATCTTCATGCGGCTACCCATCTTCAAGCGGCTGTTCATCCCCATACGGCTACCTATCTTTATACGGCCATTTAGCCTCATGCGGCCCACTCATCTGCGGCTCTGCCAAGATGGCCCAGTGGAGACACGTGGCACTTTTTACGATGATTAAGACACGTGGCAGTCTTATCTTCCTAAAATTTTAGGTGTTAACAAATCATAATTAGATTTGTTGTAATAAATGCCCAGATCAAATTAAATCGAGCAAATTAGACACGTGGTAGACCATTATAAGTCGCGAATATTCATGACAATCAACATTTATTGTCCACAGAGATTTAATGCAATCACATTAATTGCTTAAATCTATTATATGCAAGATGGATGGCCCAGATTAATTAACTCTCAGGCCGCCGACTTTTGAGAATGGGCAATCATTGCAAACCCTAATGATGCCTCCCACTCTTATAAATAGCAAGGTGCCATTTCCTTGCAGAGAGGAGAGACACGCACAGACCCCTGGCCCAGATCCAGAGAGAATCAGAGAAAAAATATACAGAGATCGAAAGGACAGAGGAGCATATACAGAGAGAGCAAAGAGAGCATTTTTTCATCAACGCCAAGTACTTCTTCTCCAGAGCCAAGGCTGCACCCGATCGTCCAAGGAGTAAGGCAGAGCTGCCGTCGCTTTTCCGAGCCTCTATCGTCATCCCCCAGAATCTAAAATAAACAATTGTACTTAGATTGCTGTACCTAGGTTTTCGTCCCTAGGCTTTCTTTGTACAAGTGAGTTTGTATTGTGAGTCTAAGTTCAGTCCTCCGATAATTGTTCTGTACTTTTACAATCAATGGCAAACAATAGGGACTAAGTTTGGGCTGAATGTGGACTGGTTTTGGACAGCTATATGCTGGTTTTGGGAGGCCAAATATTGGCTGAAAAGTAGGCTGGTTTGTGACAGCAATTGGCTGTCAATGGGACTGGTTTAGGACAGCAAATGGGGACTGGATTAGGGACAGGTTTTGGCTAAACAAAGGGCTGGTATGGGGCAGCTACATGCTGTTTTAGGGGGCCTGAAATGGCTAACACCTGGGGCTAACATGGATTGGTTTAGGACTGTTTTGGGAGGGCTGTTTGTTGACAGTTTTAGGACTGAATTGGGATTGCTTGCTGATGTGGCGGGGGGACTGAAATGGGACTGGTTTACTGCTGTTATAAACAGCTCTCCCCTCCCCCATTTCACTCTCTAACCCACTCTAATCCCATCCCCTCTATCCTTCTAATCTCTCACTCACTCTCTAATTCTCTCTATGCAAACACACATACACACAAACCAAACCAATCTCTATTCCACCACCACTCTCTATATCCATCTCTCTATATATATATGTCACACTCATACACACATATTTATATCTACATATATAGACACACACACACATACACATGGATACATACACATATATATTTATATATGGACACACACACACATATATTCCTAAACGACCCAAAACCTTATCCGAATACCCAAATCTTGCAATTATACCATCTAGGGCCTAGACATGTGCCCCACACAAGAAATCTAACTCGTGTACACGAGCGGAAACGAGAAACGAGGCCCGAATGGCCAAATGCCATTCTGGCGACTCCGGGGTGTCCGATTCGCGATACCGTACGATACGGACACCAAACCTATCCGAAATCGACCCAAACTCTACCCACAAGTTCTAAATAATAATTAGAACCTATTCTAAGTGCTAACTTGCCGATTCTAGTGTCGGTGCAAAAAGTTACCCGTGTGTTGGAACCCGAAAACTCCGAAAAAGCCTATTTTTATGATTTCTCGTGAAACGACCCCACGTATCCAAATATGGACACGTACCTAGCCTCATCTCACCCAAACTAACCTAATTAGGTCTAATTAAGCTAGGAGTAACACCCAAACATGTCAATTTAGGGTTTTTCCTAAAATTGGCACTAAACCTAGCCCGAAAGTCCCGAATTGAGTCCAATGGGTTCCAAACCTCTTATAATGGGTTGTCCTACGTCTCGGATACCCTCTAATATGCAAGTAACATTAATTAGGAGCAATTACAAGAGTTAGAGTTAGGGTTTACCTCTCGGAAGTTGAAATTCCAAGGAAAAGTCCCAAAATTGGTTCTTTTTGGGTCAAAGTCAAATCTAAGCTTCCAACTCCTCCATGCTAGGTTCTACCTAGATAAAAACCACAAATAAGAGATAAACAAGGGTTAACACCAAGATTAGATAGAGATCTAGAGTATGGAAGAGAATTAGAAGAGATTTGACTTACTTTGAAGCTCAAAATCCAAAAGGGAAAAGAAAAGGATTTTGTGGAATGAGAGAAAAGAATGAGAGAGAGGGTTTCTTGCAAATAAGAGCATGGAAGGGGTGTATGCTGCTGGTCGGCCATAATTTAGAGGGTTGGGGGCATTTGGCAATTTACCAAAATGCCCTCCAAGTCAAAGAAATGAGTGGTTTTGAGTTGGGGTCAAAATGGTAACTTGAAAACTCCTAATTTCAAGTTCTAAATCTAATTCTAATCCCTAATCCCACTAAAATCAAATGGGATTAGTCAAATATAAATATCTGGGTTTGGTCGTGACAAGTTGGTCGATTCCAGTTGGGTCCCGATCAGAGTCTAAGCTATCCCGGGTCCCCGATACAAGTCAGAATGAGCTAAAATTCTAACCCGACTCAAATAACCCCAAAACAATATCATAAATAATAAAATAAATTTCAAAAATACAAAATGACAAAAATACCCCTATTCCTGAAAACTGGGGGTGACAAATCTATCCACCTTAAAAAAAATTTGTCCTCGAAATTAAAACAAAGCAATAACAGAAAAACACACGTAGAAAATAATCCCTCTCGAATACTTCCAAAGAAAAAAATTCAGCAAAATAAAAATCTCTTAAGACACAACAACACTTGCAAATAAAAACTGTTACGTGTCCGACACGGACACGAAACCATCACAAAATCTCACTATCAAAAGCCAAATCAACAATCACCAATACAAACTATCAAAATAAATCAAAGAGTTCCAATGACCAAAATACCCTTGAGCCAGAAATGATACTGAAAACATCCTAATCACATGGTTAGGCTCTAGGTCAAACAGTCTGTAAACCCCCTGAATTTTCAGGGAATTTTTAAAATTATTTTTTTATTTGAAGAATAGCTTGTTAATTTATTTTAATTAAATAATTAATTAATTATTTCTAATCAGGGTTTAATTTATATTCATATTTGAAATTGTATATTGTTAAATAAATGCTTTTACACTAATTATTAAATTATTGATAAAGTTTAGAAGTATATGATATATATATATATATATATATATATATATATATATATATATATATATATATATATATATATATAGTGTTACTATTTATTGGTTTACTATTAGATTATATATATAAGCTTGTATAGTTTTGGTGTTAAAATTTTTAGCAACTAAACCCAATCCTTAATTTAACCTTAACCTAGGCCCAACCCATTAGGGACCTATTCATTTGGATCTCATTCCCATATATATATTCTTATAGGAGAACCTAATCACTCTCAACCCTAACCCTAAACTTGCCTCCACACAAACTCCACCTCTCCCCATCAAACCACCAGCCCCTCCTCCTCTTCCGCGCCTATCTCCTTCCCCCTCACCCGGAGCCCCGTCGTCGACGACGAGACGCGGCGCTTCCCGCGCCCGTGTGTAGCAGCTGACCCCCCTGCGCGCTCTGCAGCCCGGCCGGCCCCGATCCGGCGACCCCCTCGCGGCGTTCCACCCCCCTGCGGCGTGGCGAGGTAACCTCGACCCCCCCGTGGCGCTGTCACGTGGATTAAATCCTCTTAGCATGCTTTAAACCAAATTTTAGTATTTAAATTCTGATTATTCAGTTTTGTATTGATTGTTATGATGAATAAATGGATGAATAATTAGATCTAAATATAGAAAATCATTGGTAATTATGTAGGAGTTCTACCCTAATTTTTGTATGAATTAATATTAATTATTAGTATTTATTTATATTTAATTATGAAGTTTCAATGCTAGTAATTAATTAAATGTGTTTATGTTTTAATTTTTATGTAATAATTTGATCACGAATTAGGTAAAACTTTGTACATGAAAAAGTTTGTATAATTAATATAGTATTTTAAAATAATTTTTCCAGAATTTTTAGAATTAAATTTATAATTATTTTATGTGAAAAACAGTGAATTAAAACTGTTTAATTAATTCCGTTTGATGCATATTATTTAATTGATAAATAATTAAATAATATAATTTATATGGAAAATATAGATTTAATTATAAAGTAAATTATGGAAATTTTTCAGTATTTTATTGGTTTTTAAAATATTTTATTTAGATTTTTCTTGGAAGTTTTGTATTAATCAAGCTAATTATTAAATACCATTTTCAATTTATATTATTTAATTGGTTAGTAATTAAATAATATTGTTTGAATAGAAAATGTTTGTAATAGTATATTATTCTGTAGAAAAATAATTCCAATATTTATTTATTATTATTTATAATTATTTAGATTTAGTTGGGTAATTTCTAGATTTATTACATAAGTTGAATATATTATATAATTAATTGTTATTAATTATATAAATGTTGTAATTTTGTGAAGTGATAAGATTCTGTTAGAAATGTGTAAATAGGGTATTTAGGAATTTATTTTATGTATTGTAAATATATTTACGAATTTTTAAGACTTAAAAGTAATTTGGAAAATCATGTTTAGGTTTATGTAATAAATTGTGTAATAATTATTTATTGATTTAAATAATTATTAATTTGTGTTACTACTGTGAATTTAGTTTTAATGATTAAATTTAAGGTTTGTGGTGATTTATTTGGATTTATTTAGAATTATTAAGTACTTATTGTTATTATCCAACTAGTTATTTAATAAATAGTTTAATGATAATAATTCATTTTCTGTAAAATATATATATAATATATATTTATTGTTCTGATATTATTTAGTTTATTATTAAAATAGACTAAAAATGATTTTTAAGGATTTCTACTATTTATGTTAGTAATATTAGGAATTGTGAATTCGTGTGTGTATTAAATGGTTGGTTAATTGATTATCATTAATTAATTAATTAATTATTAAATATTTGGTTGTATATAAATTTCAGAATATAAATGGTATGATAATAAGTATGGTTTACATACTTATTATTGTATAATTATTATTCATAATTATTGATACTAGTTAGCTAGTAGTAATAGATAATTTAAATTATAGATTACTTAGCAATTTAATGAATTGTTTAATTTGTTTAATCAGTAATTAATTAGAGATAAATTTTTTTTGGATTATTTGCTTCTCGGGACTCGGACTCTACTTTGGACCCGGATACTCAGTTGCTGGACACAGGCAAGTACACCTTGCTTGATTGTATATTTTTGCAGTTAGTTTATATTACCTAGTTACTTCTCAGTTGTGTGCACGCATCTCGTAGTAGTAGACTTATTCCGTGTATTGTGAAGGTATGTGGTACCTTCTAGCCGGACACCGTATCATACACGATCACTATATGAGTGAGTTGAGTGCATGGATTTGTGTGTCGACTGATCATTGGCACGTGAGTTCGCGTCTGGTCTAGTGGTTGGTACAGGTCTACTTATATATACTATGACATCTTGCATATTATTTGTACCGTGTATACGGTACAGATATACATTGGGTGGGGAGAGTCTACTAGTGGTGTATGAGAATTCTGTTTCCAATGGACGCTGGATGCTCGTAGTCCCTCGTTTCTCAAACCGTAGAATGCTTGGTGGCAGTTTCTTCTTCTTCTCCCTCCCTCATGCACCATTAGAGATGTCTCGAGAGCATTACACATAGATGGTTAGTTTACCTGTCGTATGTCGCATGACATCTCCTGTCCTTGTTTGGTTGGGGAGATGTTATGTTACATTTTGTTCTAGTTATTTATATACTGCCCTGTACTATCATGCATGTCAATTTTTTGTGTACTTGTTACGTCCCTCTGAGGACCTGGCACCTTTTCCAGATTGGGACGAGCACAGGTACCGACGGACTACGGAGATTGGAGACTTTTGCTGACGAGGACTTCGATGTTGAGCCTCGTGAGTTTCTTTGAGTTCTTAGGTGATTTCTGCTAGTGACTATCTATTTCTTTTCTGGTTCAATTGTACTCTTTCAGTAGCTCTTTCATACATTTATTGGTGGATTATTTTCCACTAGTCATGACTTGTAGTTTGATTCAGAGTTATTTTCATTCCTTCCAGCTTTATTCTGTGATTTTTCCTATGGATGAGATTAGTATTTACCTGCCTGTATTGTTATTTAGTTGTTACTTCAGCGTACTACGATCGAGTATAGTCCATTAAATTGGGGTTTTCCTATACTTGATCGTACAGCTGGCATGCCACGTGTTCCTAGTCCCACATATTTTGGAACCGTTGCATGACATATTTTTAGTAGTGGCCCATGCAGGTCGAGAAAATATTGTTTGGTTACTTTACCGTACCAAGCAAGCCTGCGTATAGGATTCGGACTATTGTGTCTCATCCACAATTGATTATTTTTATCCTTTGATCTCGTTTGATTTCGACTCATTTCAAACTCCTCGAAATACTTGATCTCTTTTTTGATTTATATCTTCTGACTCTTTGACTTCCTTGCAATTATATCCTTCTCGATCTAATCTACCGTACCCCTTGCTTGTCATGATTGATAGAGATTTGGAAGATGCTATACTATATACACTCTTGAGTTAACTATATGGCTAGATGGGTTACCTTGGCAGCTAATTATGCGGTTGAGTCTATAATTGAATTCTTGGAAAGTACTAAATATTGCAGGTTGATGAACACCATATTTCTTTTGAAAGATATAATTTTTGCATGAATGATTAGTTAATTCAAAGTTGAGTAGTAATGATATATCAATTTCGAATGATAGTGAGAAAGATTACTTATACTCATATGGAAAAGACTGTTAGAAGTTGATTAATAAAATAAACTCGATGATCGATTGGAGAGGTT
This sequence comes from Iris pallida, assembly GCA_029216955.1. Classification (NCBI taxonomy): domain Eukaryota; kingdom Viridiplantae; phylum Streptophyta; class Magnoliopsida; order Asparagales; family Iridaceae; genus Iris; species Iris pallida. The sequence goes on along the minus strand of JANAVB010002395.1, from coordinate 5,655,053 downwards.
GATTTAAAGTTTTGATTTGAGTTTTTAAAAAAAAAATTCTATGATTGGTTAGAGAGGATATAAAATCAACTTGATGATTAAAAATTTAAATATTCACATTGCTACATGAGATTTAAATTGGTTGATGAATTATGTTGGTTTCCAAAATAGAAGAATAATTTTTTTTTTAATTTGAGGATAGATGATTGTAAATAGAAATAGTTAATAGTTGCCTATGAGATTTATATTTCTTTAAAGATTGAATATTTTGACCTTGATGAAAAAAAAGGGTTTATTTAAGAAGAATTTAAAAATTTGATGCATTTCATAAAGTGATTTAAAATTTGGAGTTGGGTAATTTTAATCTAAAAATTTTGAGGAGAAAAGAAAAGGATGTTTGTACTATAATAAAGTTTATTTCGAGGATCGATTTAGAAATTTGAGGTATTTTTTTGTGATTGAATTTTGTTTGATGGAACAAATTTTGATTGAAAAATTTTTTTTTGAGATTTAAATCTTTTTTTTAGATTGATAAATTTTTATTGAAGTTTCTTTTGGAAAAAAAAGAAGAATTTAGTATTATGATAATATTTATCTCGGTGATTGATTTAAGTATTTTCATAAGAGAGTTACAATCTTTATATTAGGTAAACTGAATTAAAGTTGAGGAAAAAAAAGGGGGAAAATAAAAGGGAGTTGGTATGATGATAAAAGGATTGGTTGGGTATTTTAAAGTTATAATTATGATTATATGCGACGATCTTAAAGAGATTAAGGAAATTGGTGGATGATTGTTTTGATTTAAAGATTTTATACTGAAGAAATTTATGAAGAAATTTTATTTACAGGAATTTGATTTTTTTTATCTTGATGAGGAAATAAACATAGAGGATGTTACTCTAATGAGATAGAAGTGTCACACCTTAGTTGCCATATTTTTCATAGCCGTGATAGTGATTATATGCAGTTATAGTTAAGTCATCGACCCATGTGACTATGTCTTCTTCTTAAAATTTTATCATCCTTGTTCTCGACCCTAAACTAGTATCATGATTCCCTAATTGTTTAGAGCTATAGATGTCTATAAATTTTTCTTGACCATACCCCAAATCCGTCAACCAGTATATCTTCTCCTATATTTCAGTATTATATTATTAGTATTAATATTGGGAATATCTATTTAGTTGTTTGTTACTTTACCTGTAGACAATATTGGTTGATATTTTCTGTAACAAAAATTTTCCTTCACCTTTAGCTCATGCCACGGTTACCGAGCTAAATGCTGTAAGGATTTTTTATTATTATCTAATTAGTTTATTTTCATTCCTGATTTATTATTTATCGTGCTACATAATTCTAGTACTATCGATCCAAAATTTTGTTTTCTTAAGCAATAATGGAAAGCAGATCATTACGTCTTATCCTTTTGAATAGACCAAAGGACTTTTTTTTTCTCATGTTAGGATTATTATTGCTTCTCTAGAAAATTCTATGTTGTTGCTACAATTTGCTAGGATAAACTTGCTTTCCTAAAGAGACAGTTAGAGGTACTAGTTCAATTCTTATAAGTTGGGTAGTATACCTTGTAGTCTAGCATCATACTTTTCTCAGGACCATTAAGAAATTATAGTTGGATAACACTGACTATATGTTGGTATAAGTATTTAGATTACCTAGACATAACTTTGTGGGTTCCTATCCCCTAGCTCAACTAAGGTTAGAGATTCATAGGGCAACTAGAAAGGTCAAATCATTATTTGTGTTTTGGACTTGAACTATCTTGTACTTTCTTTTCTTCTGTACGTTTATTTTTATCGTCTTGACTAATACTGCTGTTATAGCCTAGTTTTTACAAGCTTCTTCTTTTCTCAAGCTTGTTCTTGACACATATATTATTGGGTGCACCCACTAAAATGTTGTCTAATCAGAATCGGTACATGATGGTCTGGCCAACCTAGTGCATGTTGATTCGCTTTCCCTATGATTATTTTATGCAGATGAAGATATAGTAAACTTTTCCTAGGATCTCATTTGCGACCGTTTGACAATTTTTTTTTCTTGAAACATTTATTCGCATTGGACCTTCAAATTTGTAATCGACCCCATCCCCCTTGAACTCTTCTTTATTCTGCGTCTTAGTATAGAATTTCTCTTTAGTATAGAATTTCTCTTTATAACCCTTTATTAGCTATGATTTATAGTAGAACCATCTTTCTACTAAGTCAGTTAAGTATACCTTGTATGATATCTTATTTTAGTAATACCCTTAGCACCCTAGTAGCCATCTTAGACTGATTTTAGTCGGACATTTAGCAAATAAAAGTTTTTCTATTATCCTTTCCTTGGTTCATATCATTTGATCCCTTACCATGACTTGGGTAATTGAAGCACAATATTAGGATTTTTCTTCCAATAATTGCACCATTATGATCTAGACAAACCGTACCATACACATGGCATTTATGCCCCCCATAAACACACCTTTATGTGCTCTATTTTAATAACTCTACTTGTTTGACAAATCTTTCCCTTAGAATAGACTATTTGTGTCCTTTCCTTATCCTATTAGATTTGACCATGCAATATCGATCTATTCCCTGATCACTTGGAAATCCTATGACCTATGCCGGACCTAGAACATATTCTTGTAGGATATGATGCCAGTTTTGACCCCTCTATAAACCCCCAAGTATCGTTGTAAATTGTCTTGTTGAGTAAGTTACAATTTACATATTTACTTTTCATTGATTTTCTTATTATTTCTTCGGTATTAGAATTATTTTAAATTTCGAGGACGAAATTCTTATAAGTTGGGTAGATTGTAAACCCCCTGAATTTTCAGGAAATTTTTAAAATTATTTTTTTATTTGAAGAATAGCTTGTTAATTTATTTTAATTAAATAATTAATTAATTATTTCTAATCAGGGTTTAATTTATATTTATATTTGAAATTGTATATTGTTAAATAAATGCTTTTACACTAATTATTAAATTATTGATAAAGTTTAGAAGTATATGATATATATATATATATATATATATATATATATATATATATATATATATATATATATATATATATATATATATATATATATATATAGTGTTACTATTTATTGGTTTACTATTAGATTATATATATAAGCTTGTATAGTTTTGGTGTTAGAACTTTTAGCAACTAAACCCAATCCTTAATTTAACCTTAACCTAGGCCCAACCCATTAGGGACCTATTCATTTGGATCTCATTCCTATATATATATTCTTATAGGAGAACCTAATCACTCTCAACCCTAACCCTAAACTTGCCTCCACACAAACTCCACCTCTCCCCATCAAACCACCAGCCCCTCCTCCTCTTCCGCGCCTATCTCCTTCCCCATCACCTAGAGCCCCGTCGTCGACGACGAGACGCGGCGCTTCCCGCGCCCGCGTGTAGCAGCCGACCCCCTCCCCCCCCGCGCGCACTGCAGCCCGGCCGGCCCTGATCCGACGGCCCCCTCGCGGCGTTCCACCCCCCTGCGGCGTGGCGAGGTAACCCCGACCCCCCCGTGGCGCTGTCACGTGGATTAAATCCTCTTAGCATGCTTTAAACCAAGTTTTAGTATTTAAATTCTGATTATTCAGTTTTGTATTGATTGTTATGATGAATAAATGGATGAATAATTAGATCTAAATGTAGGAAATCATTGGTAATTATGTAGGGGTTCTACCCTAATTTTTGTATGAATTAATATTAATTATTAGTATTTATTTATATTTAATTATGAAGTTTCAATGCTAGTAATTAATTAAATGTGTTTATGTTTTAATTTTTATGTAATATTTTGATCACGAATTAGATAAAACTTTTTACATGAAAAAGTTTGTATAATTAATATAGTATTTTAAAATAATTTTTCCAGAATTTTTAGAATTAAATTTATAATTATTTTATGTGAAAAACAGTGAATTAAAACTGTTTAATTAATTCCGTTTGATGCATATTATTTAATTGATAAATAATTAAATAATATAATTTATATGGAAAATATAGATTTAATTATAAAGTAAATTATGGAAATTTTTCCAGTATTTTATTGGTTTTTAAAATATTTTATTTAGATTTTTCTTGGAAGTTTTGTATTAATCAAACTAATTATTAAATACCGTTTTCAATTTATATTATTTAATTGGTTAGTAATTAAATAATATTGTTTGAATAGAAAATGTTTGTAATAGTATATTATTCTGTAGAAAAATAATTCCAATATTTATTTATTATTATTTATAATTATTTAGATTTAGTTGGGTAATTTCTAGATTTATTACATAAGTTGAATATATTATATAATTAATTGTTATTAATTATATAAATGTTGTAATTTTGTGAAGTGATAGGATTCTGTTAGAAATATGTAAATAGGGTATTTAGGAATTTATTTTATGTATTTTAAATATATTTACGAATTTTTAAGACTTAAAAGTAATTTGGAAAATCATGTTTAGGTTTATGTAATAAATTGTGTAATAATTATTTATTGATTTAAATAATTATTAATTTTGTGTTACTACTGTGAATTTAGTTTTAATGATTAAATTTAAGGTTTGTGGTAATTTATTTGGATTTATTTAGAATTATTAAGTACTTATTGTTATTATCCAACTAGTTATTTAATAAATAGTTTAATGATAATAATTCATTTTCTGTAAAATATATATATAATATATATTTATTGTTCTGATATTATTTAGTTTATTATTAAAATAGACTAAAAATTTTTTTTAAGGATTTTTACTATTCATGTTAGTAATATTAGGAATTGTGAATTCATGTGTGTATTAAATGGTTGGTTAATTGATTATCATTAATTAATTAATTAATTATTAAATATTTGGTTGTATATAAATTTTAGAATATAAATGGTATGATAATAAGTATGGTTTACATACTTATTATTGTATAATTATTATTCATAATTATTGATACTAGTTAGCTAGTAGTAATAGATAATTTAAATTATAGATTACTTAGCAATTTAATGAATTGTTTAATTTGTTTAATTAGTAATTAATTAGAGATAAATTTTTTTTAGGATTATTTGCTTCTCGGGACTCGGACTCTACTTTGGACCCGGATACTCAGTTGCTGGACACAGGCAAGTACACCTTGCTTGATTGTATATTTTTGCAGTTAGTTTATATTACCTAGTTACTTCTCAGTTGTGTGCACGCGTCTCGTAGTAGTGGACTTATCCCGTGTATTGTGAAGGTATGTGGTACCTTCTAGCCGGACACCGTATCATACACGATCACTATATGAGTGAGTTGAGTGCATGGATTTGTGTGTCGACTGATCATTGGCACGTGAGTTCGCGTCTGGTCTAGTGGTTGGTACAGGTCTACTTATATATACTATGACGTCTTGCATATTATTTATACCGTGTATACGGTACAGATATACATTGGGTGGGGAGAGTCTACTAGTGGTGTATGAGAATTCTGTTTCCAATGGACGCTGGATGCTTGTAGCCCCTCGTTTCTCAAACCGTAGAACGCTTGGTGGCAGTTTCTTCTTCTTCTCCCTCCCTCATGCACCATTAGAGATGTCTCGAGAGCATTACACATAGATGGTTAGTTTACCTGTCGTATGTCGCATGACATCTCCTGTCCTTGTTTGGTTGGGGAGATGTTATGTTACATTTTGTTCTAGTTATTTATATACTGCCCTGTACTATCATGCATGTCGATTTTTTGTGTACTTGTTACGTCCCTCTGAGGACCTGGCACCTTTTCCAGGTTGGGACGAGCACAAGTACCGACGGACTACGGAGATTGGAGACTTTTGCTGACGAGGACTTCGATGTTGAGCCTCGTGAGTTTCTTTGAGTTCTTAGGTGATTTCTGCTAGTGACTATCTATTTCTTTTCTGGTTCAGTTGTACTCTTTCAGTAGCTCTTTCATACATTTATTGGTGGATTATTTTCTACTAGTCATGACTTGTAGTTTGATTCAGAGTTATTTTCATTCCTTCCAGCTTTATTCTGTGATTTTTCCTGTGGATGAGATTAGTATTTACCTGCCTGTATTGTTATTTAGTTGTTACTTCAGCGTACTACGATCGAGTATAGTCCATTAAATTGGGGTTTTCCTATACTTGATCGTACAGCTGGCATGCCACGTGTTCCTGGTCCCACATATTTTGGAACCGGGGCGTGACACAGTCTCTAAGATTTCACTAACAAAACATTAAAATCACAATTCATGGCTTAAAATTTTAAAATGATTAAAATCTCCAAAATCAAAGCATGAATCTAAATGACAATAATTAAATGACTAAAACTATAAAATTTAAAATCACTCTCAATTAGAAACATGGTGCTACAAGTCTATCCACCTTAAAAAATTTCATCCTCGAAAATTAAAACAAAGTAAACACAGAAAAATTATGCAGTTCGACAATCATATGCGTCTGTCCAGAATCATGATACTCAGAATCTCCGTCATGCTAGTGAGCAAGGCTACGATAATCACAGAGTCCTTGACTGAGGTACATACCTCTAAAATTATGGTATTTAAGCTTTTTGCATTGTCGCATGCCTGGCAGCGAAAACCTTAAATTTTTATACCCTAAAAATACATCCGTAATCCGACTATATGTCCTCACTATGCCTGCTAGCATGACCCTAGAGGATTCTAAATCTCATAATCAAGGCGACCTAGCCCATACGACTTATCTCAGGAGAAAATCACATCACAAGAACAAATTTTCATCAACCAATCAAGGTACAGATAGAATCGAATTTCAAACAGTTATAAGGAGGCAAATACGAAAATGAGATCGAAAGATTGAAACCTGCACTCTGCCCTGCTGCTGTCTGACTGCGAGTAATCGCCATCCTGAGGATGAATTGAACCCAAGAGATCAATATGGCATAAGATAAGATATTATCAAAGGAGGACAATTGAATTCAAATGCAAGAAGAGTTGTCATGGTAATCAAAAGATCAGAACTTTCCTAAAATGTGATTGAGTAACTCCTATCATATTCTAGATCCTATGTCCTAGTCGTAGGCTCATAATTAGTACTCTAAGTCGAGCACCATTACGAGATCTCACTAATTGCGATACTGACCTGCATGGGCCGCTACAAAAACGTGTCACGACCCGCACCCTATTTAGGGGCACGAGAACGTGGGTACATCCAGCCTACGCCGCAGTGTCGGCGGTAGAACGCTGTATAGGTCCTCTATAACATCTAACATCTAACAAAAAGATATATAAACCTGTCATCTCCACACGGAGGTATAATATAACATCTCAACTCTATATCTCAATCACAAGTCTAGGGAAGATAGAGCACGATATGAAATCATATAAAAGGAAGAAACTAAATATAAATAGAGTTATCACACCACACAAAGTAGATGTTTAACACAAATAAATACAAGTCATGAAATATAACTAAGTCTCAACTAACAATCGGAACAATCCGATACAAACTGAAAACTAAAAATACTAGACTTGAGTAAGCACCCTCTACTGAGCTAGATGCTCCTCGGGCTCCTGAGTGTCACCCTCATGTGCCCCATAGAAGGTAGGGCAGTCACCATCATCATCTGTAATATTTTCAACAGGTCCAGTCAGGACAGGAACGAGTACAAAATCTTAAACAACAGTTCTAGTTATACGATATTGAAAATGTAGCAGTAGATAGAGAGAATATACTAGGTAAAGTAGAGCGTACATGTATCCTGGTAGAGTATATCAAAACTGTAATGAGATAAGGCAAGAAAACAATGTATAACATGTACAAAATCTGGAACTGCTATCTATGTGAGTTTAGCACTAGTTTCAACATGTGATCGGCTTAGAACTTGATACAATGTTTGGCCTGGCTAATTTTTCTGTGTTTACTTTGTTTTAATTTTCGAGGATGAAATTTTTTAAGGTGGATAGACTTGTAGCACCAGGTTTCTAATTGAGAGTGATTTTAAATTTTATAGTTTTAGTCATTTAATTATTGTCATTTAAATTCATGCTTTAATTTTGGAGATTTTAATCATTTTAAATTTTTAAGCCATGAATTATGATTTTAATGTTTTGCTAGTGAAACCTCAGAGAGTGTTTGACCTAGAGCCTAACCATATGATTAGGATATTTTCAGTATCATTTCTGGCCCAAGGGTATTTTGGTCATTGGACCTCTTTGATTTATTTTGATATTTTGCATTGGTGATTGTTGATTTGGCTTTTGATAGGTGAGATTTTGTGATGGTTTCGTGTCCGTATCAGACACGTAACAGTTTTTATTTGCAAGTGTTGTTGTGTCTTAAGAGATTTTTATTTTGCTGAATTTTTTTTCTTTGGAAGTATTCGAGAGGGATTGTTTTCTGCGTGTATTTTTCTGTGATTGCTTTGTTTTAATTTCGAGAACGAAATTTTTTTAAGGTGGATAGATTTGTCACCCCCAGTTCTCAAGAACAGGGGTATTTTTTTCATTTTGTATTTTTGAATATTTTTGAAATTTATTTTATTATTTATGATATTGTTTTGGGGTTATTTGAGTCGGGTTAGAATTTCAGCTCATTCCGACTTGTATCGGGGACCCGGGGTAGCTTAGACTCTGATCGGGACCCAACTGGAACCGACCAACTTGTCATGACCAAACCCAGATATTTATATTTGACTAATCCAATTTGATTTTAGTGGGATTAGGGATTAGAATTAGATTTAGAACTTGAAATTAGGAGTTTTCAAGTTACCATTTTGACCCCAACTCAAAACCACTCATATCTTTGACTTGGAGGGCATTTTGGTAAATTGCCAAATGCCCCCAACCCTCTAAATTATGGCCGGCCAGCAGCATACCCCCCTCCCATGCTCTCATTTGCAAGAAACCCTCTCTCTCATTCTTTTCTATGCAAACACACATACACACAAACCAAACCAATCTCTATTCCACCACCACTCTCTATATCCATCTCTATATATATATATTTCATACTCACACACACATATTTATATCTACATATATAGACACACACACACACATGGATACATACACATATATATTTATATATGGACACACACACACACACATATATTCCTAAACGACCCAAAACCTTATCCGAATACCCAAATCTTGCAATTCTACCATCTAGGGCCTAGACACGTGCCCCACATAAGAAATCTAACCCGCGCACGTGAGCGGAAACGAGAAACGAGGTCCGAATGGCCAAATGGCCATTCTGGCGACTCCGGGGTGTCCGATTCGCGATACCGTGCGATACGGACACCAAACCTATCCAAAATCGACCCAAACTCTACCCACGAGTTCTAAATAATGATTAGAACCTATTCTAAGTACTAACTTGTCGATTCTAGTGTCGGTGCAAAAAGTCATCCGTGTGTTGGAACCCGAAAACCCCGAAAAAGCCTATTTTATGATTTCTCGTAAAACGACCCCACGTATCCAAATATGGACACGTACCTAGCCTCATCTCACCCAAACTAACCTAATTAGGTCTAATTAGGCTAGGGGTAACACCCAAACATGTCAATTTAGGGTTTTCCCTAAAATTGGCACTAAACCTAGCCCGAAAGTCCCGAATTGAGTCAAATGGGTTCCAAACCTCTTCTAATGGGTTGTCCTACGTCTCGGATACCCTCTAATATACAAATAACATTAATTAGGAGCAATTATAAGAGTTAGAGTTAGGGTTTACCTCTCGGGAGTTGGAATCCCAAGGAAAAGTCCTAAAATTGGTTCTTTTTGGGTCAAAGCCAAATCTAAGCTTCCAACCCCTCCATGCTAGGTTCTACCTAGATAAAAACTACAAATAAGAGATAAACAAGGGTTAACACCAAGATTAGAGAGAGATCTAGAGTATGAAAGAAAATTAGAAAAGATTTGACTTACTTTGGAGCTCAAAATCCAAAGGAAAAAGAAAAGGATTTTGTGGAATGAGAGAAAAGAATGAGAGAGAGAGGGTTTCTTGCAAATGAGAGCATGGGCGGGGTGTATGCTGCTGGCCGGCCATAATTTAGAGGGTTGGGGGCATTTGGCAATTTACCAAAATGCCTTCCAAGTCAAAGAAATGAGTGGTTTTGAGTTGGGGTCAAAATGGTAACTTGAAAACTCCTAATTTCAAGTTCTAAATCTAATTCTAATCCCTAATCCCACTAAAATCAAATGGGATTAGTCAAATATAAATATCTGGGTTTGGTCATGACAAGTTGGTCGGTTCCAGTTGGGTCCCGATCAGAGTCTAAGCTACCCCGGGTCCTCGATACAAGTCAGAATGAGCTGAAATTCTAACCTGACTCAAATAACCCCAAAATAATATCATAAATAATAAAATAAATTTCAAAAATATTCAACAATACAAAATGACAAAAATACCCCTGTTCCTGAAAACTGGGGGTGACATGTGGAGGAAACTTTTACCAAAAAATAAGATGTCATCCGCAAATGCAAGGTGAGAGAATGATCTAGAGCAATGTTTAAGCTTCACACTTTCGTAAGGCATATTACGCTCCATAATAAGGATAAGAGTAGATAAAATCTCCATGCTTATAATAAATAGATATGGTGACAGGGGACACCCTTGGCGAATACCACAAGTGGGAGTGAAAGTATTAGTAGGTATACCATTAACCAAAACAGCAAATAAAGTAGATGAAATACACTTAATGATGAGATCATGAGACATGCCTTTAATACCAAAACCTATTAGGGCCTGACCGATAATACCCCCAACTAAGTCTATCGTAGGCTTTGGACATATCTAGTTTCATGGCAAAAGAAGAATTATGAGAATTGGAGCTCGAGATGGAATGTATTATTTCCTGGGCTATGATCACATTATCACCAATATATCTACCTGGGACAAGTGCATTTTGTAGGGGATTGATAAGATTTTAAAGGTGGGGACGAAGCCGATTTGCAATGATTTTGGTGATAACTTTGTAAAGAACATTACAAAGAGCAATGGGTCTGAAGTCAGAGGGTGTGTTTGGGCAATGAGTTTTGGGTATAAGCGTAATATAAGTATGATTCAGAAGATTGAGCATAATACCCGAGATGAATTTTTTTGAATCAGATGCATTACCTCCACTCCGATAAAGCCCCAATATTTTTGGTAGAAAGCAGCAGGAAAGCCATCAGAGCTACGGGCTTTATATGGGCTCATGCTCTTGATGACTGAAATAATCTCCTCTCCTTCAGGTATCGAGCAGATTCCTTCATTTTCTATTGCAGAAATGTTGTTGAGTTCAGCAATAATATGGTCTGGAACAGGGAGAGAGTTTGCAGCTTTGAATCGATCTCTGAAATGTGTTTCGAAGATATTGGTAATATCCTCTTGAGTTGTTGCAAGATGACCATAATCAGATTTGATGGTGTGGATAGAATTTTTTTGTTTTCTGACAGTTGCAGACAAATGAAAGAATCGAGTATTCTTATCCCCTTTACGCAGCCATGCAATATTTGATCTTTGTTTCCAATATAAATCCTTCCGTAACAAAAGTTTTTTTAACCAAATCTGAATTTCTTGTTCTTCTTCCCACGACCCAGTAGTTGGAGGTTGGTTTTGCAGAGCTAATAACTTGGCTTCATAATATTTAATGTCCACATCTAGGTATCGAAGTCTAGATTTACCCCAGTTGTAGAGTTTAGGCAATAAACTCTGTAATTTATGAAGGAGATCTTTGTCTTTACTTTTACTCCAAAAATTAGCAAGGACTTGGGGAAAGTCTGCTTCATGAGTCCAGGCAGCCTTAAACCGAGAAGGAAGTCTTCATTTTCTAAGAGATAAATTCAGTTGAAGAAGAATAGGATTGTGGTCACTATTGAGACTTGATAAATGCATCACTCCAGCTTTGGGATAAAGGGATCACCACTTGGAATCCACCATAGCTCTATCAAGCCTCTCAGCTATATTGCATCTTGGAGCTCTACGATTATTCTATGTGTAAGCAGGGCCAGAGTAGCCAATGTCCATGGCTCCCACATTGTTGAACCAGGTAATGAAAAATTTGTGATGATGATAATTGAAAGAGTTTCCTCCATGTTGCTCCTCAGGTCAAAGGATAGAGTTACAATCTCCAATACATATCCACGGGTCTATGATTGAATTGATAATAGATTCCAAAAGGGACCAAAATCTCATCCTTTCAGCGACCATAGGGGGGCCATATAGAAATAGAATGTGCCAAGATTGTTGTGCTTCGAGATGTTGGACATTAGAATGTATGTAGTTATCTGTTGAAGATAAGATTTGTATTCTGACATCAGACTTCCAACAAAGAAGGAGTCCTCCCGACTGACCTTTTGATGATATTGCATAATACTGATCAAACCCAAGAACAATATCGATGGAAGAAGCTACTTCTGTCGAACATCTTGTTTCTGAAAGAAAAATGATACTTAGATTAGATGCCCGGAGAAATGATTTGATGGTACAAATTGTCGGGTCATTTCTCAAACCCCGACAATTCCAGGAGAGGATCATGGGTCTTGAGGCTGTTGTAGGCCAGCCGCGCCTGCATCTTCATCTTCCTGAAGAGTTTGTCTTTTGTTTGGTCGGGTAAGTTCGCATTTATGGGGTGTATCAGTAGACGGAGATCTAGATCGTTTGGTGTTGTTTCTGGAAGATGGGTTGGTGTGCATAGAAACTTCTCGATTCTCCAAAGTTGGTGTGTCAATTTCCTTATGTGTGGTAAGAGAAGCTATGAGAGATGAGAAGGTGTGAGAAAGAGAAGGGGAAGAAACTGGGGAGTGTTGCTTATGTAGATTATGTTGAAAATTGATTTTGGTATCAGAATTGGCATTGGTATCATACTTGGCATTAGACTTAGCATGAGGAAGGGGAGAGGTGGTAGCATTGGTTTTAAGGTGAGGAAGGTTAAGAGCGATAGAGAGGGAGGGGGTATCAGTAGGATTGGGATAGATATCCGTATCATAAAATATTATAGGACGGGTGTGGGGATGGATACAGATATCTGTATCAGAGGATGATGTGAGACGGGAATGAGAAGGGGAACGGATATCTGTATCAGAGGGCAATTTGGTACGGGAAATTGGAAGGGGATGGATATTTGTATCAGAGGATAATAAGGGGCAGTTATGAGGATGGGGCTGAATATCCGTATCAAAGGAAACTGTAGGACAGTAGTGTGGTGGAGCAACGGAATGAGGAATAACAGAGGATATATGTAATGCCCGCTCCGTACGGTGCATAACGCTGAGACGTTGACTCAAAGTATCGCGTTGACCAAATAAAATGTATTGATTTGAATCGATACGAGAGTTACGTTGTCCCGAGCAATGCATCGAACTAATTCGATGCGAAGAGTTGCATTGTCCCAAAGAATGCATCGAGTTAAATCGATGCGAAGCGCTGCATTGTCCCGAAGGATTAGTGCATTGAGTCGGCTCGAAGATTCTAAGAAATCGAATCGGCCCAAGGCGCAAGTCTGAATCGATGCAAGTATTAATTTTAGTTGGTTTCATGTGCAGGCTATCCGTTTACGCTGAAATATTAGAGGTCGACATTTTCCTTCATTCGCAACGGGTCTGCAAAACCAAAATCACTGCCACACAATGGGCTGGATCTTGGGCACGGTAGGCCAGAATTGATCGAGTAGTTCAATAAAACAAGAAGTGCTCGAATGGCTAAGTCAGAAGATTTGGCCGTGCAACAAAGTTATGAAATCGAGCCGCATCGGCTCGTCAAACAATAAGGTGTATCGGCTTAAGGTAGGAAGACTGACTCTTCTTTTTTACTCCTTCATGCCTAAGTAAGAATGTATCATTATATGCTAAGTTAATCTATCGACGCCACGGGCGTGGTCCGATCGGAAGATAAATCATAGTGTATGTCGAACACTAGTTCGAACAATTGAAATGAAACGTGCATCAAATGCACGAGTCGCTATGGAACATTGGATATCGTAAGGGTGAGCGCCTCGGTGCGCAAGCCACAAGAACATGAGATAACTGTATTCGGCGAGTGCCTTCGTGCACAAGCCATTCCGTGCCTTCGCGCACGAGTTAGAAAGGCTAGCATATTGAAAGATTATGAAGGCGAGCGCCCTAGCGTGCAAGCTACGAACATTAAAAATTAAGGCTAAGAACATAGAATTATGGTATCGAGGCGTGCATCGCATGTGCGACTCGAAGAAATGAGAACAATCGTGTCAAAGTGCGTGCCTACATGCACGAGAATCATAAAAGATGGCTTCGTTGCGAGGAGAACAGTTGTGACATGTAGGTGACGGAACTGTCAGATGTGGCATGATGCCTCGAAAAGTATTCGGGACCTTCGAGTCATTCAATTGACGAATATTGAGTTGAGGCATGATGCCATTGAACATTGAAACGAAGTATGGAATGTGAGAACATAGAAAGTAAATGTGAGAAATATGAGATGATACGAAGTCAGAGTCGCGAACTCAAGACTATGCTTGGTTGTTTGAATAAGACGCGCGTTGCATGGTCGAATGGACTTGAGAAATGGATTGATAGCCCGTGCACGGGTGTTTCCTCGAACGAGTTAAATACCGGGACGCCGGGACCGTTCGACCTAGGAGGGATGTTAATCATTGCTGGTGTACATCTTTTGGACATGACTTGCGATCTGCTACTGATGTGATAAGCCATAATTGATGATAAGTTCGATGTCCTTCGGTTATTAGGCTAGCAACCCGAGCGGAGAGGACGCCGGGTTATCCAATTTGAGAAAGATGAAAGAGAAAGAAAGAAAAAGGAAAGATAATGAAAGAGAAGAGAAACACTTTAGTCCAACACTTTAGTCCATTCTGGCACGGATACGCCAATGACCTTCATATAGTTAAGAAACGATGGGTTGAAAGTGTAGGCACGTATGTGTCCTGCACCCATAGATCCTGCATGGAGACCACTTACAATATGACAGGGAAGGAATAGGGCGTATTCACCTTGCTTTGGTGCAAGGACGAGTGCGTCTATGTTGGTAAGAAGTCGTGCCACGAAACAAACACGAGATTGCTTGCCTGCTTGCCTATTCAATTCGTATAACATGCTTGCCATGATAATATGCTTTACCGCTTTCGAATATGCCATGAAATCGATCCAAAGGAGAATATAGCAAGATCATAAGCTAAGTTGCATGATTCAACATAAATACTAAATGTCGGTTTAAAAAGTGGATCTTTTCATCAGTACATGCGAGGACGAACGTACTGATCCCCATGTAACGCCCCAGAACCAGAATACTGGGGAGCGGGGGCGTACATAGCCAGCTACGTATATTGAAGTGCAACCCACCTCGCTATACGGTCACGGCTGTCTAGATACCTGAGGGTTTAACTACAAGCCAACAGTCTCCCATGGTCATGAACAAGCCTATTGTCTCAATCTCAAGCAAGCAATAATAGTTACAAGTTGTCAGAGCACCAAATATATAATAGCAAGGCTTCCATACATTACATACTCGGATGATCATGAAGCTAGTCGTACAAAATGTCAGGACTAGCAAGAGTTTCAGTCATACATGATCAACCCTAGGATTTGCCAATCATGTTACAGTCCATAGACAGACAGTAAATAAAGGTGCAATACGAGCTAACACGTGCTCGCCGGTTAAATGCCTCAAAAGAATAATTTTACAAATAAATAGGAGGACAAAAAGAAATCCACTCGTTGCCAGGGTTACGCCTGGTGGTCACCATCTGGCCGAAAGACAGGTAGATCCTCTGGTGCTGCTCCGATATCTGGCCACACAAAACCAGCTGGGTTAGACCTCAGAAAGAGCAAGTGCCACAAAGGAGGCTTCACTTAGGAACTAAAACCAGCATATCACAATAGAATATTAAAGATAATAAATAAAGAACTGATAATAATAGAGATAACAACAGTAAACTGAGTACGAAGAAACCATTCAAGTAGCCAGATCACAACCCTTAAACCAAATAAGGACCGGGGTTGTAACCCTTTACCTGAATAGAAACCCATCTCAAATACTATTGGTACAGTGAAGACAATAAACGAAGAGAGGACACAGAACTGCTCCGGGAGCCAGGTTACAACACTTAAACCAAACAAGAACCAGGGTTGTAACCCTTCGCCCGAACAGAACTGGACCCCTGATCTTTATTGCTAAGGCCAGTATAAATAATCACTGTATTGAGGTAAAATAAAATATGACGAATCATGGCATGGGGTTGCAATAAGACAATAAACGAAGAGAGGACACAGAACTGCTCCGGGAGCCAGGTTACAACCCTTAAACCAAATAAGGACCAGGGTTGTAACCCTTCGCCTGAACAGAACTGGACCCCTGATCTTTATTGCTAAGGCAAGTATCAATAATCATGTCATGTCATAATCTTGCACATGATCAGGATAAGACTAAGCTGGAATAAACTCCATCCAATCAATCATGGCCAATCAAGAGTACGGCTTGATACTTTAACTAACTAGGGTTATCACAGGCCTAGTTACTAGCAAGATGCAATGAGATTATCCCAACAGCCACAAGCCCTGCAGACCATCCGGTTATCCAGGTCGAATATCCGTTTATGAAGAATATAACACGTGACTGTGTACTGGAAATGTGCCCTACTCGTCGGTAGGCTACAAGTCCACTTAATGTACCGAGATAACGGGATTGCCTGTAGCTGGAAATCTCTTCATGTCTACTGAATTATTCTAGTTTATTAGCCTTAGTCAATTACTGTAGGTATCCCTGACCGTGGTACTCAGGGATCCCTATCCTAGACATGATACAAGACAGTACAGGTTTATTTTTACAAATACAATCGCCCACGGTGTCCAGGTCATACATACTTGTCATGACATGCTAACTGTCGCAACAGCATATCATGGTTATCATGTAGGTTACTTATCAAGAGTGTGCCACGACGGACCACTATCATGTTTTATCCCTATATTATCATGTCGTGTTCCAAAATATAACCCTGCCATGAGAGTTGCCGCAAAAGACTGGCCGCATGAGGGTTGCCGCAAAAAGCTGGCCGCATGAGTTGCCGCAAAAGCTGGCCGTATGAGTTGCCTCATAAAGCTGGCCGCATGAGTTGCCGCAAAAGCTGGCCGTATGAGTTGCCGCATAAAGCTGGCCGCATGAGTTGCCGCATAAAGCTGGCTGTATGAGTTGTCGCAAAAGCTGGCCGTATGAGTTGCCACAAAAGCTGGCCGCATGAGTTGCCGCATAAAGCTGTGTTGCCGCATAAGCTGTTCTCCTTCTCCAAAGATCCGAGAAGGAGAACCATGGAAACCATGGCTTCAAGGCTCCATTAATCCTTTATTTAAAGTCAAAATCAGGACTTCCATAGGTCAAAATAGGGTAGAACAAAATTCTCTACAACATGGAACCATCAAAACTTAGAAATAATAATGTTAAGTAGATCAAAACCCAAGAAATCCGAAAATACTATAAACTTAGATCTACACAAATTGAGCCATGGAAATTAGAAATGCTAAGTACTAAAGTGTGTTAGAATCTCAAGAGGAAGAGAATGGAACAATAAAAACGAAGTTCTTCTATGAAGCGAGCTACACTTGCCTAAGCTCTCTCTCTCTCTCTCTCTCCTGGTGGTTGAAGAAGTAATGGTGGAGAAGAAGAAGTAAATGAAGAGAGAGAATCAGGAAATGGGTTAATAAAGGATGATGGTGGCGGTAGGTAAGGGTTCACCCCTTAGTTCATGATGAACCAAGACAACCCAAGCCTAGCCGAACCAACCCAAAATAGACCAAGCCATATAATGCCAAGATAAGCCAAGCAAGAAATCATGCAATACAAGATAAAATATGTACACGTATTTCAAAATACATAATACGAACTATAGGTAATACAACTCTGCCCACCTTAAAAGAATTCCGTCCTCGAAATTTAACTAAGAGGCTAGAGGGACAAGAACAAGCTATACTATTCACAGGCAAGCTATAATAATCAAGCAATCAAGTAATTATTCATGCAAGCAAGGAATTAAAGCATAAGGCATAAGAAAGACATTATACCTCATGAGTCAAACAGGTGTGGATATCGCGATCAGATATCATCCTCATGCTCCCACGTTGACTCACCCAAAGAGTGATGACCCCAAGCAACGCGGACTAGCTTAATAGTCTTGTTCTTGAGTGCCTTCTCTCTTCGGTCTAATATGAATACGGGCCTTTCTTCATACGAAAGGTTGGTACCAACAACCAATTTCGAATGATCAAGAATATGGCTCGGATCTGGGATATACTGTCGTAATTGGGATATATGGAATATATCATGTACCTCACGCAATGACGGTAGAAGAGCGAGACGATAGGATACATCGCCTACTCGTTCGAGAATGTCGAACGGTCCTATATACCTAAGACTAAGCTTTCTCCGTACGCCGAAACGAATGACGCCACGATTAGGCGAAATCCTCAGAAATACGTGGTCGCCGATAGAGAACTCAAGAGGATGCTGATGAGAATCGGCCCAATGACACTGACGATCTTGTGCAACTCGAAGATGATCTCGGGCTCTTCTGACCACCTCAACTGTCTGAGCAATCATTTCTGGACCGAGCATCTGCCTCTCTCCAATATCATCCCAAGCTAGCGGGGATCTGTACTTTCTGCCATACAGTACCTCGAACGGTGCCATCTGGATACTAGCTTGGAAACTATTGTTGTACGAAAACTCTACCAGGTGCAGGTGATCTTCCCATGAACCATCGAAGTCCAGTGTACATGACCGCAACATATCTTCAAGAGTCTGGATCACGCGTTCCGACTAGCCATCTGTCTGTGGGTGATAAACTGAGCTGAACTGGAGGTGAGTTCCCAAACTCTCTTGCAAGCTGCATTAAAAGTGCGATGTAAACCTTGAATCTCGATCCGAGGTGATACTGACTGGTACTCTATGTATTCTGACTACCTGCCTGAGGTACATCTCTGCCAGCTGAGCCGTCGACTGACCAACTCTGAACAGGAAAAAGTGGGCCACCTTCGTGAGCCGGTCAACTATAACCCAAATAGCATCTCGACCAGCTGGAGATCTTGGCAATCCAGTCACAAAATCCACGGTTACATGCTCCCACTTCCATTCTGGAATTGGCAAGGGCTGAAGAAGTCCAGCTGGCCTCTGATATTCAGCTTTAACTTGTTGGCAAACTAAATATCGAAAGACAAACCGGGCTATCTCTCTCTTCATGCCATTCCACCAAAAGTGCTGACGGATATCACGGTACATCTTCGTACCGCCAGGATGAATGGAATACTGTGAACTGTAAGCCTCTGTCATGATCTCCTGTCTGATATCTCTACTGGGTACACAAAGACGCTTCCCATGTCGAAGTGTACCGTCTTCATGGATACATAACTCTGGTCTTCGTTCTGCCTCACACTCTGCTCTGAGTCGCTGAAGCTTGGAATTTGCTGACTGCGCCATCCGGATCCTCTCGACTATAGTGGACTGAACTTGTATGCTGGCCATCAATGCCATACTGGAAGGGAGGAAAACTTCTATACCCATCTTCTGAAGATCGGCTAACAGCTCTGGTTGCGCTGTTATGAAATAAACTCCGGCTCTCCTACTCAATGCATCCGCAACAACGTTGGCCTTCCCAGGATGATACTGCAGGTTGACATCATAATCCACAAGTAGCTCCAGCCACCTCCTCTGACGCATGTTAAGATCCTTCTGGGTGAAAACATACTTCAGGCTCTTGTGGTCGATAAAGATCTCCACCCTATCTCCGTACAAGTAGTGCCTCCATAACTTAAGTGCAAACACTACTGCTGCCAGCTCCAAGTCATGGATTGGATAATTCTTCTCATGATCACGAAGTTATCGTGATGCATATGCTATTACCTTCCCATGCTGCATCAAAACACACCCTAGACCTCTGCCTGAAGCATCGCAATATACTGAGAATCCTCCGATTCCATCTGAAAGTGTGAGAATGGGAGCCGTCATCAAGCCTCGCTTCAACTTCTCAAAAGAATCCTGACACTCTGCTGTCCAACCAAACTGTACATCCTTACGGGTCAACTGGGTCAATGGCGCTGAGATCCGAGCAAAGTCTGAAACAAATCGCCGGTAGTAATCGACCAATCCAAGAAAACTACGGACTTCTGCAACTGTGCTAGGCACTGGCCACGACTCAATAGCTACGATCTTCTGGAGATCCACTTTTACTCCTCCTCTGGTGATGATATGACCCAAGTACGAAATACGATCGAGCCAGAACTCGTATTTACTAAACTTGGCATACAACTGGTGCTCTTTGAGAATCTGGAGGACAACTCGGAGATGCTGCTCATGCTCCGCTTTACTCTTGCTATAGACCAGGATGTCATCTAGGAACACAATCACGAACTGATCCAAATAAGGCATGAAGATGCGATTCATGAGGTCCATGAATACAGCCGGCGTATTGGTTGCTCCAAATGGCATCACAAGGAACTTCCAATGCCCATACCTAGATCTGAAAGCTGTCTTCAGGATGTCCTGCTCTCTGACTCTGATCTGACGGTATCCTGACCGCAAGTCGATCTTCGAGAATACTGCTGCCCCCTTGAGTTGATCAAAAAAGTCATCTATCATCGGGAGAGGGTATCTGTTCTTGATTGTCACTGAGTTCAAGGTACGATAATCTACATATAATCTGGACGTACCATCTTTCTTTTTTACAAGAAGCATCGGGGCTCCCCAAGGTGATCCACTAGCACGAATGAATCCCTTGGTTCTAAGTTTTTCAATCATCTTGTACAATATCTTTAGCTCTGATGGCGCCATCCTGTAGACTCTCTCTGACACTTGGGCTGTCCCGGGAATCAAGTCGATGGTGAACTCGATCTCCCGCTCTGGCGGCATCCCTGGAAGCTCTTCTGGAAAAACATCTGGAAACTCTTCAACTATTCGTGGTAACTGCATTGCTGCTACTGCCATCCACAATACTGGAGGAGAAGGTTCAACTTCGCCTCGGGAAAAGAAAAACTCCGACTCGTCTGGAATGCTAAAAATAACCCTGCCATTGTGGCAGTCTATCCTAGCATACTGGTCCCTCAACCAATCCATCCCTAAGACCACATCATAATCGGCCATCGGGAACTCTATCAATCTAGTAGGAAACTCTCTACCGCTAACAATGATCCGACACGAGGAAAACACCCTATCTACTCCCACAAGTCTATTACCAGTAAGTATATTGAGCCTTACGGATAATGACTCGGGCTCCTGTCCTATCTGTGTCGTAAATCGTGCAGACATAAATGAATGCGAGGCACCAGAATCAAATAATACTGAAGCTGGAAAGGTGTTGACGAGAATAGTACCTGCCACTACCTCACCTAGTGCTATTCCTTCTTCTCCCATGGTCAAAGCCAGCACTTGACCATGTCCTCTGGATGCGGGTCCCCTCTGCTGAAAATTCCTCTGCCTGCTTTGGATAAGGGCTTGGGCTTGGGCATACTGCTGCGGTCTCTGCTGTTGGAATGCCTGGGCCTGCGTCGGCAATGGCCTCGGGAATAGGTACTGCAGCTGCTACTGCTGCTGGACTGGTGCTGGTCCTCTAACTGAAGGACTAGAGAAGGCCGATAAACTCCCCCTGTTCGGGCAGTTCCCAACCCTGTGGTCCGGGGCACTACAAACCAAGCACAAACCCTGTGCTCGACGACACTCTGATTCCACATGCCCTGGCTTCCCGCAGTGTGAACATCCCACTGCGGAAGACTGCTTCTGCTTCTGCTGCTGAGGGTGCATCGGGGTGGAATGCTGAACCGACGTCACTGAGGCCGCCCGCCTCGGAGCTCCAATGGTCAAAGCCCTGGCTGTCGGGGCAGGTGCTGAAGACTGATTCATCTGGCTGTGGGATCGCTTCCGACCTCCGGTCATATCTATGATCCTCTGGGAGGTATACTCGTACCTCCGAGCTGCTCTCAATACTGCATCAAAAGTCTGATGCTCAAACTGCTCAACTGCCAACAAAATCTCTAGGTGGAGCCCCTGCTGGAATCGCTGGGCTCTATCGAACTCGGTTGCTACTAGGGTAGGAGCAAACCGACTAAGCCAGGAAAACTCGATCGCATATCCGTCGATCGTCCTGCCCATCTGCTTTAGATTGGTGAACCTCATCTGTAGATCGTACCGAGCTACAGCATCAAAATACTTGGTCTGGAATCTCTCCCTGAATACTGCCCATAAAATAGGGGCCACTAATCCATCGGCCTGTGCTGCCCACCAGCTGCGGGCAAGATCTAGTAACTGCAGGTGCACTACAGCCACCTTCTCGTTCTCTGGAGTCCTGGCTGCTTCTAGAATCACCTATGTGTCCTGAAGCCAAGCATCTGCAGCGATCGCATCTTCACTGCCGTCAAAAAAGGGAGGGTTCGACCGCTTGAAGTTGTTGGCCGTGCTGTTACCCTGATGACCCTCTCTGGTCAAAGCATCTGCCACCGCCTGGTGTAAGGAATCTCCGCAACGATCCTGGGAAGCTAATAGAGACCTGATGAGACCCACCAAAGTGCCATCATCAGGTTCTGCAGGCTAGACGGGCTGAATTGGTGGTTCTCCTCCGGTAGGCACGACTCTGGAGGCTACTCCTGAATGCTGGGCTTGATCTCCAGGTTGCGGCTGGTCCACGGGAGGTGCTCTGCCTTGCTGATCGGTAGGTCCAGGAATAATGTCGCTGAAGAAGACAACATAGGGAACAATAAGGAAGGACCAGGACAGATCAACGATACAAGCATGTAATCAAGTCAAGATTCTCAGGGATTTGAAGATACTAGCAGAGATCAAGGCGAATACTGATTGAGATATCTATTCGGTAAACCCTCACATATCTTGATTTACAAGACCTGCATGGGCCACCATAACGCCCCAGAACCAGAATACTGGAGAATGGGGGCGTACATAGCCAGCTACGTATATTGAAGTGCAACCCACCTCGCTATATGGTCACGACTGTCTAGATACCTGATGGTTTAACTACAAGCCAATAGTCTCCTATGGTCATGAACAAGCCTATTGTCTCAATCTCAAGCAAGCAATAATAGTTACAAGATGTCAGAGCACCAAATATATAATAGCAAGGCGTCCCATACATTACATATTCGGATGATCATAAAGCTAGTCGTACAAAATGTCAGGACTAGCAAGAGTTTCAGTCATACATGATCAACCCTAGGATTTGCCAATCATGTTACAGCCCGTAGGCAGACAGTAAATAAAGGTGCAATACGAGCTAACACGTGCTCGCCGGCTAAATGCCTCAAAAGAATAATTTTACAAATAAGTGGGAGGACAAAAAAAAACCCACTCGTTGCCAGGGTTACGCCCGGTGGTCACCATCTGGCCGAAAGACAGGTAGATCCTCTGGTGCTGCTCCGATATCTGGCCACACAAAACCAGCTGGGTTAGACCCCAAAAAGAGCAAGTGCCACAAAGGAGGCTTCACTTAGAAACTAAAATCAGCAAATCACAATAGAATATTAAAGATAATAAATAAAGAACTGATAATAATAGAGATAACAACAGTAAACTGAGTACAAAAAAACTATTTAAGTAGCCAGATCACAACCCTTAAACCAAATAAGGACCGGGGTTGTAACCCTTCACCTAAATAGAAACCCGTCTCAAATACTATTGGTACAGTAAAGACAATAAACGAAGAGAGGACATAGAACTGTTCCGGGAGCCAGGTTACAATCCTTAAACCAAACAAGGACCAGGGTTGTAACCCTTCGCCTGAACAGAACTGGACCCCTGATCTTTATTGCTAAGGCCAGTATAAATAATCATGGTATTGAGGTAAGGTAAAACATGACGAATTATGGCATGGGATTTCAATAAGACAATAAACAAAGAGAGGACACAAAACTGCTCCGGGAGCCAGGTTACAACCCTTAAACCAAACAAGGATCAGGGTTGTAACCCTTCGCCTGAACAGAACTGGACCCTTGATCTTTATTGCTAAGGCAAGCGTCAATAATCATGTCATGTCATAATCTTGCACATGATCAGGATAAGACTAAGCTGGAATAAACTCCATCCAATCAATTACGGCCAATCAAGAGTACGACTTGATACTTTAACTAACTAGGGTTATCACAGGCCTAGTTACTAGCATGATGCAATGAGATTATCCCAACAGCCACAAGCCCTGCAGACCATCCGATTATCCAGGTCGAATGTCCGTTTATGAAAAAATGCAATACGTGACTGTGTGCTGGAAATGTGTCCTACTCGTCGGTAGGCTACAAGTCCACTTAATGCGTCCAGATAATGGAATTGCCTGTAGCTGGAAATCTCTTCATGTCTACTGAATTATTATAGTTTATTAGCCTTAGTCAATTACTGTAGGTATCCCTGACCGTGGTACTCAGGGATCCCTATCTTTGACATGATGCAAGGCAGTACTGGTTTATTTGTACAAATGCAATCGCCCATGGTGTCCAGGTCATACATATTTGTCATGATATGCTAACTGTCGTAACAGCATATCAAGGTTATCATGTAGGTTACTTATCAAGAGTGCGCCACGACGGGCCTCTATCATATTCTATCCCTACATTATCATGTCGTATTCCAAAATATAATCCTGCCATGAGGGTTGCCACAAAAGACTGGCCGTATGAGGGTTGCCGCAAAAAGCTGGCCGTATGGGGTTGCCGTAAAAGCTGGCCGCATGAGTTGCCGCATAATGCTAGCCGCATGAGTTGCCGCAAAAGCTGGCCGCATAAGTTGCCGCAAAAGCTGGCCGCATGAGTTGCCGCAAAAGCTGGCCGTATGAGTTGTCGCATAAAGCTGGCCGCATGAGTTGTCGCAAAAGCTGGCCGCATGAGTTGTCGCAAAAGCTGGCCGCATGAGTTGCCGCATAAAGCTGGCCGCATGAGTTGCCGCAAAAGTTGGCCGCATGAGTTGCCGCAAAAGCTCGCCGCATGAGTTGCCGCAAAAGCTGGCCGCATGAGTTATCGCAAAAGCTGGTCGCATGAGTTGCTGCATAAAGCTGTGTTGCCGCATAAGCTGTTCTCCTTCTCCAAAGATCCGAGAAGGAGAACCATGGAAACTATGGCTTCAAGGCTCCATTAATCCTTCATTTAAAGTCAAAATCAGGACTTCCATAGGTCAAAATGGGATAGAACGAAATTCTCTACAACATAGAACCATCAAAACTTGGAAATAACAATGTTAAGTAGATCAAAACCCAAGAAATTCGAAAATACTATAAACTTAGATCTACACAAATTGAGCCATAGAAATTAAAGATGCTAAGTACTAAAGTGTGTTAGAATCTCGAGAGGAAGAGAATGGAACAATAAAAACAAAGTTCCTCGATGAAGCAAGCTACACTTGCCTAAGCTCTCTCTCTCTCTCTCTCTTG
Source organism: Iris pallida (assembly GCA_029216955.1). Taxonomy (NCBI): domain Eukaryota; kingdom Viridiplantae; phylum Streptophyta; class Magnoliopsida; order Asparagales; family Iridaceae; genus Iris; species Iris pallida. The sequence continues at coordinate 5,629,728 of JANAVB010002395.1, read as the reverse complement.
GTGGTTGAAGAAGTAATGGTGGAGAAGAAGAAGTAAATGAAGAGAGAGAATGAGGGAATGGGTTAATAAAGGATAATGCTGGTGGTAGGTAAGGGTTCACCCCTTGGTTCATGAAGAACCAAGACAACCCAAGCCTAGCCGAACCAACCTAAAATAGACCAAGCCATGTAATGCCCAGATAAGCCAAGCAAGGAATCATGCAATATAAGATAAAATATGTACACACATTTTAAAATACATAATACGAACTATAGGCATTACACTCCATCAGCCTTGTGTCATCGACTTGGTCCGTGCTTCCAACATCGAGGCCGTGCCTCATATTTCAATACGAATTAACCAACTTTGCCATACGGCCCTTCTTGACTTAACTCGAGATGACTCAATCCCGAATTTTGAAACTTGTGTTGATGACTCAAACACGGCGCCACATTCGTACCGAAGCACATGCCCTTGATATAGCCAAATCTTAGGTTCCGTAATGATGTTGCAACCGTTCACACCTTCTTAACTCAATTCATGCCGTGCTTACGCTATGTTTGATTCGACCGACACCGTGCTTGCGGATTGCCGCTTAACACACAGACTTATCTATATGAAAGGTCACTAGCAATGTCAAGCTATCTCAGACTTGGGTAAGGATAGATGACGATCATCCAATGGACAGCTAGCCCGTGGAAGCCCCGAATCTCCTATGCGGTACATCCAATATCCTGTTTTAGCCAACTCGCTTTCCCCAGGAATGACATAATCCCGAGGCCTTGGCGATCATGTCGAGGAAGACTACCCCTTGTGAACAAGTTGTCCATGACCATACACCTACAACGACTTCTAGACTCGACGTAAATGCAAGGCCTACAGATGATACAACTTGCTTTTTCTTCCTTAAACATCTTTATCCATTTCCATGCTTTCTATTCTTCATGCGAGACTCCCAAGCCACGGGACCGATCTCGATGACAAATAGTCGCATATACTTTATATTCTTTGAAACACAGGAAACGGCTATTGCATAGCCTTCTAGATAGACCTGAACAAATGTGTTCCTTTGTGTCCGATAAACCATGGCATACTTATCCCTGAAATGACCATGGCTCGTGCCTTAGACTGACTTGGGTTCTACGCAATATTATCGCCCAAGTCATACTTTATATGACGAGCCTTGAGATCGTAGGACTATGTGACTTTGACAACCATAGAAAATATGGGACAATGCTTGCTATGACTTCGATAGTCCACCAAAACTCTTGTCTAACTCAATCGTGCAACAACTTAACTCGTGGGACGAGCAAAGGCTATGCCAAGCCTTGGACGATGGGACCTTGCTTGCTTATCAAGCATTTATACGTGCGATGCCTATAACTTAGGCTAAGTTCATAGCTTTGTGGCAACTTAGACTAATTTTCATTCTCCCAAGCCACGGGACCAATGACTGATTGTCATTTTAAAAGTACGTCGTGTAACGATTCTAAGCCGACCGTGGCATCTTTCTATATTCTAACTCAATCCGACCCAACTTGGGATTAATCCCATAGCTACGTGCATTCGTCTCTTTTATTATCAAGCCTATTTGTGTAGTTGAAAACTTTCATTTTATTAGTGTGAAGGCCAAGCTGAGGCAAGTTTACCGAAGCCGTCCACCTGAGCGAGAAGTTGCCTCGACCGAGCAAGACTTCGAGCAGTCGCTGCATGACCTATGTCCGAGCGCCGTTGGCATTTTAATTCCTTCGATTGAGCTGAGCGAGATGGGGCATTACACTATTTACTTATCTCTTAGTACATCCGAATAATGACTTGATAAAACTCATAAATACAAGAAGACCCTTATAGGCATGACATGGCAAAGACATTGTGAAGTTGATTGTCTAGTTCTAGACAATACACTTCACAATGTCTTTAAGTCTACATCATGTCGGAGCAATTACTCTAATCTCAATTCATGTTCTGGTAAGGGTGATACGGGGAGGCAGCTTTTCTGGAGTGGTCGCAGCGACGTGCTTGTCAGCTTCCAGTGTCATTCGTGCAGCTTCTGTGGGTTTTGTGCCCCGAGATGGAGGCGAGACCCACGTGGGGTCTTGCCTATACGAGTTTGGGATGATGTCGTAGGAGCTCGTTCGTTGAGGGATCACCCACCCTCATCGCTTCTCAACCTCATCACCGGATCCGTTGTCGGGTTTGGATCCCTCGTCTCTTAGGGTCTCAACTGCCCCTTCTATCCTTCCCTCTCCGGGGCCATTCAGGCACCCCAAGCATAGCCCGAGATGGATTATACATCGAAGCGGGCAGCATCCCACGAGGTGTGTACCGAGGCGGGGGAGTTCATTCCTTCTCCGATTGGTCCGGTTATTCGAATAAGCTAGACAGATGAAGATGATCTCGCGACGAGGAGCTTGGACGTTGTAAGCCCCATGAATTTTAGGGATCTTTTAAAAAAAATTAAATAAATTAATTTCCATCAATAATTCTATTATAATTAGTTTTGATCATTAAATGTACCTTTTCGTGACTTTAATTTTGGAGTGACAGTGATGTCAATCACTCAGAACTTCCTTCATGAGTTTTGTAGTGGACAAAATTATCTTTATTTTGGTATATTGTGTCTCACTCAAACTTGTTCCTTTACATTCTATTTATATTGCGCAACTTTATGGTCAATTAAGGCCAATTGACCATCTACCGTAAAACTTGACCTAACTTTTAATTTAATTTCGGGACTCGACACCGATCCAATCTAATCGACCCAATATATGGTTTTGACTTATTTTGAGTCTACTACACACATACCACTTGTGTGCTATCCATTTTAGCTCCTGTATGCTATTATTTCATTAATGATCATAATTGATCTAAATTGTAGTCATGATCGCTCCAAGCCCAAACCGAACCCAAATGCCCAACTCAAAATCATGTGACCACTCTCATGACACACCAAACATGGATTCTACCTTTATTAATCCTAATTTTTATATTTGTGCCAAGCCCCAAACTATTAGGGACCTTAATGTGAAATAGTGGCTTGGTGTCCACCTCATATTGGAGCAAAATAAACGAAGAAAGAACTTTTGGGCATAACTTGACCGGTCCAATAATAACCCCCTAATTCTAGTATTATTAGTATTATTAATATTATTTTATTATTGTCATGTTACTGTTATTATTATCCTTTTATTCACTATTAGTAAAGTTAGAAAATCAATTATTTTATTATTATTTTCCTTGTATTTATATTCTCCTCCTTACCATATTTAGAAATTGGTAGCGGGCTAATCGTCCATGTTTATGTGTATAGTATATACATGCTTATAAGTTTGTATGCTTATAGGTATAGATATTAATCCGTAACTATAAATCAATAATTATATAGGTTTTGTAGTAGCTTAAAATCCAAATAAAAAGGAATGAAAAACTACAAAATCCATAAGGCCAGCCAACCCCTGGCCCAAGCCATAGAGCAACCATTCCATTAGTGAGTCCATGTCGGGCGGAGACTAGACCCGAACCCGTGAACCAAATCCACAGTTGCCATTAAGAGGAATGGGTAGTAAGTGAACTCAAACCCGTAAACCATACTCAAATCCTAAACCAACTCCCTTCACCATTATCA
>JANAVB010002395.1:5609613-5626111 GCA_029216955.1 Iris pallida | reverse complement strand
AAATACCCTGCCATTTGTGGCAGTCTATCCTACATACTGGTCCCTCAACCATCATCCCTAAGACCACATCATAATCGGCCATCGGAACTCTATCATCTAGTAGGAACTCTCTACCGCTAACAATGATCCGACACGAGGAAAACACCCTATCTACTCCCACAAGTCTATTACCAGTAAGTATATTGAGCCTTACGGATGACTCGGGCTCCTGTCCTATCTGTGTCGTAAATCGTGCAGACATAAATGAATGCGAGGCACCAGAATCAAATAATACTGAAGCTGGAAAGGTGTTGACGAGAATAGTACCTGCCACTACCTCACCTAGTGCTATTCCTTCTTCTCCCATGGTCAAAGCCAGCACTTGACCATGTCCTCTGGATGCGGGTCCCCTCTGCTGAAAATTCCTCTGCCTGCTTTGGATAAGGGCTTGGGCTTGGGCATACTGCTGCGGTCTCTGCTGGGAATGCCTGGGCCTGCGTCGGCAATGGCCTCGGGAATAGGTACTGCAGCTGCTACTGCTGCTGGACTGGTGCTGGTCCTCTAACTGAAGGACTAGAGAAGGCCGATAAACTCCCTGTTTGGGCAGTTCCCAACCCTGTGGTCCGGGGCACTACAAACCAAGCACAAACCCTGTGCTCGACGACACTCTGATACCACATGCCCTGGCTTCCCGCAGTGTGAATATCCCACTGCGGAAGACTGCTTCTGCTTCTGCTGCTGAGGGTACATCGGGGTGGAATGCTGAACCAACGTCACTGAGGCCGTCCGCCTCGGAGCTCCAATGGTCAAAGCCCTGGCTGCCGGGGCAGGTGCTGAAGACTGATTCATCTGGCTGTGGGATCGCTTCCGACCTCCGGTCATATCTATGATCCTCTGGGAGGTATACTCGTACCTCCGAGCTGCTCTCAATACTGCATCAAAAGTCTGATGCTCAAACTGCTCAACTGCCAACAAAATCTCTAGGTGGAGCCCCTGCTGGAATCGCTGGGCTCTATCGAACTCGGTTGCTACCAGGGTAGGAGCAAACCGACTAAGCCAGGAAAACTCGATCGCATATCCGTCGATCGTCCTGCCCATCTGCTTTAGATTGGTGAACCTCATCTGTAGATCGTACCGAGCTACAGCATCAAAAACTTGGTCTGGAATCTCTCCCTGAATACTGCCCATAAAATAGGGGCCACTAATCCATCGGCATGCGCTGCCCACCAGCTGCGGGCAAGATCTAGTAACTGCAGGTGCACTACAGCCACCTTCTCGTTCTCTGGAGTCCTGGCTGCTTCTAGAATACCTATGTGTCCTGAAGCCAAGCATCTGCTGCAGCGATCGCATCTTCACTGCCGTCAAAAAGGGAGGGTTCGAGCGCTTGAAGCTGTTGGCCGTGCTGTTACCCTGATGACCCTCTCTGGTCAAAGCATCTGCCACCGCCTGGTGTAAGGATCTCCGCAACGATCCTGGGAAGCTAATAGAGACCTGATGAGACCCACCAAAGTGCCATCATCAGGTTCTGCAGGCTAGACGGGCTGAATTGGTGGTTCTCCTCCGGTAGGCACGACTCTGGAGGCTACTCCTGAATGCTGGGCTTGATCTCCAGGTTGCGGCTGGTCCACGGGAGGTGCTCTGCCTTGCTGATCGGTAGGTCCAGGAATAATTTCGCTGAAGAAACATAGGGAACAATAAGGAAGGACCAGGACAGATCAACGATACAAGCATGTAATCAAGTCAAGATTCTCGGGATTTGAAGATACTAGCAGAGATCAAGGCGAATACTGATTGAGATATCTATTCGGTAAACCCTCACATATCTTGATTTACAAGACCTGCATGGGCCACCACTTAAACTATATAACGCCCCAGAACCAGAATACTGGAGAATGGGGGCGTACATAGCCAGCTACGTATATTGAAGTGCAACCCACCTCGCTATATGGTCACGACTGTCTAGATACCTGATGGTTTAACTACAAGCCAATAGTCTCCTATGGTCATGAACAAGCCTATTGTCTCAATCTCAAGCAAGCAATAATAGTTACAAGATGTCAGAGCACCAAATATATAATAGCAAGGCGTCCCATACATTACATATTCGGATGATCATAAAGCTAGTCGTACAAAATGTCAGGACTAGCAAGAGTTTCAGTCATACATGATCAACCCTAGGATTTGCCAATCATGTTACAGCCCGTAGGCAGACAGTAAATAAAGGTGCAATACGAGCTAACACGTGCTCGCCGGCTAAATGCCTCAAAAGAATAATTTTACAAATAAGTGGGAGGACAAAAAAAACCCACTCGTTGCCAGGGTTACGCCCGGTGGTCACCATCTGGCCGAAAGACAGGTAGAACCTCTGGTGCTGCTCCGATATCTGGCCACACAAAACCAGCTGGGTTAGACCCCAAAAAGAGCAAGTGCCACAAAGGAGGCTTCACTTAGAAACTAAAATCAGCAAATCATAATAGAATATTAAAGATAATAAATAAAGAACTGATAATAATAGAGATAACAACAGTAAACTGAGTACAAAAAACTATTTAAGTAGCCAGATCACAACCCTTAAACCAAATAAGGACCGGGGTTGTAACCCTTCACCTAAATAGAAACCCGTCTCAAATACTATTGGTACAGTAAAGACAATAAACGAGAGAGAGGACGAACTGTTCCGGGAGCCAGGTTACAACCCTTAAACCAAACAAGGACCAGGGTTGTAACCCTTCGCCTGAACAGAACTGGACCCCTGATCTTTATTGCTAAGGCCAGTATAAATAATCATGGTATTGAGGTAAGGTAAAACATGACGAATTATGGCATGGGATTTCAATAAGACAATAAACAAAGAGAGGACACAAAACTGCTCCGGGAGCCAGGTTACAACCCTTAAACCAAACAAGATCAGGGTTGTAACCCTTCACCTGAACAGAACTGGACCCTTGATCTTTATTGCTAAGGCAAGCGTCAATAATTATGTCATGTCATAATCTTGCACATGATCAGGATAAGACTAAGCTGGAATAAACTCCATCCAATCAATTACGGCCAATCAAGAGTACGACTTGATACTTTAACTAACTAGGGTTATCACAGGCCTAGTTACTAGCAAGATGCAATGAGATTATCCCAACAGCCACAAGCCCTGCAGACCATCCGATTATCCAGGTCGAATGTCCGTTTATGAAAAAATGCAATACGTGACTGTGTGCTGGAAATGTGTCCTACTCGTCGGTAGGCTACAAGTCCACTTAATGTGCCCAGATAATGGAATTGCCTGTAGCTGGAAATCTCTTCATGTCTACTGAATTATTATAGTTTATTAGCCTTAGTCAATTACTGTAGGTATCCCTGACCGTGGTACTCAGGGATCCCTATCTTTGACATGATGCAAGGCAGTACTGGTTTATTTGTACAAATGCAATCGCCCACGGTGTCCAGGTCATACATACTTGTCATGATATGCTAACTGTCGTAACAGCATATGAAGGTTATCACGTAGGTTACTTATCAAGAGTGCGCCACGACGGGCCCTATCATATTCTATCCCTACATTATCATGTCGTGTTCCAAAATATAATCCTGCCATGAGGGTTGCCACAAAAGACTGGCCGTATAAGGGTTGCCGCAAAAAGCTGGCCGTATGGGGTTGCCGTAAAAGCTGGCCGCATGAGTTGCCGCATAATGCTAGCCGCATGAGTTGCCGCAAAAGCTGGCCGCATAAGTTGCCGCAAAAGCTGGCCGCATGAGTTGTCGCAAAAGCTGGCCATATGAGTTGTCGCATAAAGCTGGCCGCAGTGCCGCAAAAGCTGGCCGCATGAGTTGTCGCAAAAGCTGGCCGCATGAGTTGCCGCATAAAGCTGGCCGCATGAGTTGCCGCAAAAGTTGGCCGCATGAGTTGCCGCAAAAGCTCGCCGCATGAGTTGCCGCAAAAGCTGGCCGCATGAGTTATCGCAAAAGCTGGTCGCATGAGTTGCTGCATAAAGCTGTGTTGCCGCATAAGCTGTTCTCCTTCTCCAAAGATCCGAGAAGGAGAACCATGGAAACTATGGCTTCAAGGCTCCATTAATCCTTCATTTAAAGTCAAAATCAGGACTTCCATAGGTCAAAATGGGATAGAACGAAATTCTCTACAACATAGAACCATCAAAACTTGGAAATAACAATGTTAAGTAGATCAAAACCAAGAAATTCGAAAATACTATAAACTTAGATCTACACAAATTGAGCCATAGAAATTAAAATGCTAAGTACTAAAGTGTGTTAGAATCTCGAGAGGAAGAGAATGGAACAATAAAAACAAAGTTCCTCGATGAAGCAAGCTACACTTGCCTAAGCTCTCTCTCTCTCTTGGTGGTTGAAGAAGTAATGGTGGAGAAGAAGAAGTAAATGAAGAGAGAGAATGAGGGAATGGGTTAATAAAGGATAATGCTGGTGGTAGGTAAGGGTTCACCCCTTGGTTCATGAAGAACCAAGACAACCCAAGCCTAGCCGAACCAACCTAAAATAGACCAAGCCATGTAATGCCCAGATAAGCCAAGCAAGGAATCATGCAATATAAGATAAATATGTACACGCATTTTAAAATACATAATACGAACTATAGGCATTACTCCCCATCAGCCTTGTGTCATCGACTTGGTCCGTGCTTCCAACATCGAGGCCGTGCCTCATATTTCAATACGAATTAACCAACTTTGCCATACGGCCCTTCTTGACTTAACTCGAGATGACTCAATCCCGAATTTTGAAACTTGTGTTGATGACTCAAATACGGCGCCACATTCGTGCCGAAGCACATGCCCTTGATATAGCCAAATCTTAGGTTCCGTAATGATGTTGCAACCGTTCACACCTTCTTAACTCAATTCATGCCGTGCTTACGCTATGTTTGATTCGACCGACACCGTGCTTGCGGATTGCCGCTTAACACACAGACTTATCTATATGAAAGGTCACTAGCAATGTCAAGCTATCTAGACTTGGGTAAGGATAGATGACGATCATCCAATGGACAGCTAGCCCATGGAAGCCCCGAATCTCCTATGCGGTACATCCAATATCCTGTTTTAGCCAACTCGCTTTCCCCAGGAATGACATAATCCCGAGGCCTTGGCGATCATGTCGAGGAAGACTACCCCTTGTGAACAAGTTGTCCATGACCATACACCTACAACGACTTCTAGACTCGACGTAAATGCAAGGCCTACAGATGATACAACTTGCTTTCTCTTCCTTAAACATCTTTATCCATTTCCATGCTTTCTATTCTTCATGCGAGACTCCCAAGCCACGGGACCGATCTCGATGACAAATAGTCGCATATACTTTATATTCTTTGAAACACAGGAAACGGCTATTGCATAGCCTTCTAGATAGACCTGAACAAATGTGTTCCTTTGTGTCCGATAAACCATGGCATACTTATCCCTGAAATGACCATGGCTCGTGCCTTAGACTGACTTGGGTTCTACGCGATATTATCGCCCAAGTCATACTTTATATGACGAGCCTTGAGATCGTAGGACTATGTGACTTTGACAACCATAGAAAATATGGGACAATGCTTGCTATGACTTCGATAGTCCACCAAAACTCTTGTCTAACTCAATCGTGCAACAACTTAACTCGTGGGACGAGCAAAGGCTATGCCAAGCCTTGGACGATGGGACCTTGCTTGCTTATCAAGCATTTATACGTGATGCCTATAACTTAGGCTAAGTTCATAGCTTTGTGGCAACTTAGACTAATTTTCCTTCTCCCAAGCCACGGGACCAATGACTGATTGTCATTTTAAAAGTACGTCGTGTAACGATTCTAAGCCGACCGTGGCATCTTTCTATATTCTAACTCAATCCGACCCAACTTGGGATTAATCCCATAGCTACGTGCATTCGTCTCTTTTATTATCAAGCCTATTTGTGTAGTTGAAAACTTTCATTTTATTAGTGTGAAGGCCAAGCTGAGGCAAGTTTACCGAAGCCGTCCACCTGAGCGAGAAGTTGCCTCGACCGAGCAAGACTTCGAGCAGTCGCTGCATGACCTATGTCCGAGCGCCGTTGGCATTTTAATTCCTTCGATTGAGCTGAGCGAGATGGGGCATTACACTATTTACTTATCTCTTAGTACATCCGAATAATGACTTGATAAAACTCATAAATACAAGAAGACCCTTACAGGCATGACATGGCAAAGACATTGTGAAGTTGATTGTCTAGTTCTAGACAATGCACTTCACAATGTCTTTACGTCTACATCATGTCGGAGCAATTACTCTAATCTAATTCATGTTCTGGTAAGGGTGATCCGGGAGGCAGCTTTTCTGGAGTGGTCGCAGCGACGTGCTTGTCAGCTTCCAGTGTCATTCGTGCAGCTTCTGTGGGTTTTGTGCCCCGAGATGGAGGCGAGACCCACGTGGGGTCTTGCCTATACGAGTTTGGGATGATGTCGTAGGAGCTCGTTCGTTGAGGGATCGCCCACCCTCATCGCTTCTCAACCTCATCACCGGATCCGTTGTCGGGTTTGGATCCCTCGTCTCTTAGGGTCTCAACTGCCCCTTCTATCCTTCCCTCTCCGGGGCCATTCAGGCACCCCAAGCATAGCCCGAGATGGATTATACATCGAAGCGGGCAGCATCCCACGAGGTGTGTACCGAGGCGGGGGAGTTCATTCCTTCTCCGATTGGTCCGGTTATTCGAATAAGCTAGACAGATGAAGATGATCTCGCGACGAGGAGCTTGGACGTTGTAAGCCCCATGAATTTTAGGGATCTTTTAAAAAAAATTAAATAAATTAATTTCCATCAATAATTCTATTATAATTAGTTTTGATCATTAAATGTACCTTTTCGTGACTTTAATTTTTGGAGTGACAGTGATGTCAATCACTCAGAACTTCCTTCATGAGTTTTGTAGTGGGCAAATTATCTTTATTTTGGTATATTGTGTCTCACTCAAACTTGTTCCTTTACATTCTATTTATATTGCAACTTTATGGTCAATTAAGGCCAATTGACCATCTACCGTAAAACTTGACCTAACTTTTAATTTAATTTCGGGACTCGACACCGATCCAATCTAATCGACCCAATATATGGTTTTGACTTATTTTGAGTCTACTACACACATACCACTTGTGTGCTATCCATTTTAGCTCCTGTATGCTATTATTTCATTAATGATCATAATTGATCTAAATTGTAGTCATGATCGCTCCAAGCCCAAACCGAACCCAAATGCCCAACTCAAAATCATGTGACCACTCTCATGACACACCAAACATGGATTCTACCTTCATTAATCCTAATTTTTATATTTGTGCCAAGCCCCAAACTATTAGGGACCTTAATGTGAAATAGTGGCTTGGTGTCCACCTCATATTGGAGCAAAATAAACGAAGAAAGAACTTTTGGGCATAACTTGACCGGTCCAATAATAACCCCCTAATTCTAGTATTATTAGTATTATTAATATTATTTTTATTATTGTCATGTTACTGTTATTATTATCCTTTTATTCACTATTAGTAAAGTTAGAAAATCAATTATTTATTATTATTTTCCTTGTATTTATATTCTCCTCCTTACCATATTTAGAAATTGGTAGCGGGCTAATCGTCCATGTTTATGTGTATAGTATATACATGCTTATAAGTTTGTATGCTTATAGGTATAGATATTAATCCGTAACTATAAATCAATAATTATATAGGTTTTGTAGTAGCTTAAAATCCAAATAAAAAGGAATGAAAAACTACAAAATCCATAAGGCCAGCCAACCCCTGGCCCAAGCCATAGAGCAACCATTCCATTAGCGAGTCCATGTCGGGCGGAGACTAGACCCGAACCCGTGAACCAAATCCACAGTTGCCATTAAGAGGAATGGGTAGTAAGTGAACTCAAACCCGTAAACCATACTCAAATCCTAAACCAACTCCCTTCACCATTATCATGTCTTACATAAATAGGAACTCCTGTAGACCTAATACCTACGCTGCAAACAAACCTCCCCTTCACTATTCCATTATGAAACAATGGAACTCTACTCATCCCCATAGAGTTCTCCTCCACCTTTAATTTTATCAACCCAACCAGGAACCACTACCCCCATCGGAGTGGAGCAGCTGCGACAATATCGAGCACTGCCCGGCCTAGCGCCGCCCGTACATAGCGTCGCACTGAGGCAGCTGCTGCTGATGGCCGTACCACCGCACGCAACCTCGCGTATAGCCCGTGCGCTACCACGCACAGCCCCGAATGACCGTGCACTGCCCTACAAGTGCCCTTGTGTACCCCCCCATCAGCTGTAGTAGGCACAACAGCTTGCTACGAGCAGCAACAGCAGCCATTAACGATAGCTCCACCACCGTCGCACGACCGACGTGCACCGGCGACCCCCACGTACCATCGGGTAGTCCGGAAAACTCCTTCCTGATGGATACCGTCCTCCACGATAAGCGACATGGTTGATTTCTGCATTTGAAGTCGATCCTAGCGTGACGCAAGAGATTTGAAGTCAGAATTGAATTTCGTCGCAGCAACCTTGGACATATTTTTTGGACCATTCGATCTTTGGATTGTCGATCCGATTCTTCCGTCTCAAACTTGAATATATTCCTTCGTTTACCTAAACTTTTAACTGTTAATTCGATCATTTGATATATCAAAACTGGCACCAAGTTGACCGTTTAAATTACGTTTATTTTGGACAGCTTCATGGAGCCAACTTTGCGGATCCGTTTCTCTCATCGAATCTTCGATTCTTGACCCACCAACTCTGCTGCAACAGGTATAATCAACTTCGTGCCAGAAAAATTTTAGCTTCGTAGGATGTCGTTTGGTTGGTTGATATCGAGGCCAAATTTAGCCTCTCCAAACCGTAATTTCTAACTTGTAAAATTTTAATTTTGAACCCAGGACTCCGAATTCCAATTCCAAAGCTACCAGTGGACTCATGGCATCATTTTGCCTAAATTTTGTTTATAATTTGCTTAGTTAGGAACAACGTGGCCTCGGCACGCATTTCGACGCAAATCGGGTCCTATTGTCCGAGTCAAGGGTTCATTTTGAGATTGGCTCATCAAAATCCAATTCTGGATAGACTGTTGGCTTCATATCGTCATTCTAAACTCGTAGACATATAATTTGCTAGGTTTAGTGACTTTTATCTTGGCACATTTTTCGGTGCAAAATGAGTCTAACGGTGGACATCGTTTTGAGCCAAAATTATCGTTTTGTCCATATATTCAAATTGGAATTATGGGTAGGCTATCCTAACTAATTTGACCATTTTGGACACGTTGGTGATGTTTGTTTCATCATCCGACGACGTCTGTATATCTTTCTTTATGTATCACTAGTAATTATAATTAATTTTATTTATATTCGTATTTTGGAATCCGTGCGTCAAAACTGAGATCAGTCGATTCCAGTGATTTCACATCACTGAAATTGACAAGGTGACCATGTAGATCATCAGAACAAGATTATTAACCTTGCGGTTGATCATCTTGTCTCAATTTTTGTGTCATAGGTTTTGTTGTACGAATAGCGAGGTATAAATTTGATACTTTAAACCTACAACTTACAATTCTTATCATTAGCAATAACGATCATATCGAGTGCTGTGACCTAGTTCTAAACGATATAATTAACAAGTGTCATAGATAACAAAAGGTAATAGGTGACTAAAAATGACCTAAGCTCCTAGGTGGGAGTTATAAGTCATACGTGTACTCTATATATATATATATATATATATATATATATATATATATATATATATATATATATATTATATATATATATGTGTGTGTGTGTGTGTGATATAGATAACAAAGGTAAAGGTGACTAAAATGACCTAAGCTCCTAGGTGGGAGTTATAAGTCATACGTGTACTATAGTGTGTATATATATATATATATATCTATATATATATAATATTATATAAGCTCCTAGGTGGGAGTTATAAGTCATACGTGTACTATAGTGTGTGATATATATATAATATATATATATATATATATATTGTATTATATATATATGTATATATATATTATATATGTATATATATATTATATATATTATGTATATATATATATATTATATTAATAATAAATTTTATATATATATATATATATATATATATATATATATATATATATATATATATTTTTATATACCAAATCACAGTACCATATATATATAATCTATATATATATATTATATATATATTATTATTATATATAAATAATTATATATATATTATATATATATATAACAACTTGATTATTTGTTCGTTATCTGAGACTTGGACAGTTCTTTCCATTGTCTTAATTGCAATGGAAGACTTAAAATCAAAAGTACCTATTTGGTATATTTCCTTAGGTTGAACTTTTGGAATTGTCCATTTGTTCAACTCCTCTAATTCTGTAGGGAATTCATACAGATTAGTATTCTTAACTGATTTACCCTTATTAAGGGTCTTCTTATTTGAACCTATTAGGCTTGCCAGCTGCTCACTCATCTGAGGAGGATCTATCTTGCTACCTTCTTCATGTAAACTATTAACTTGCATCCTGCTGTTAATATTAATACTACTATCGCTAATATCTAAATGGCTTAGGTCTAATTCTTCTGGTAGTAAAAGGTTGCACGGCTGTCAACGATTTACGGCAAAACTAGGCACTCTCTGCCATCAAACGCCTACGCGACTTTGGTGCCGTCCCACAACACACAGACACACCATACAAACTATCCCTAAGCATTCAAACATAGTAACTAGTAGTAGTAAAACAACAGCAGATTACATTTTAATAGTCACATAAAGAAATTAGCAAGATAGAACTTACCTACTCACGAGCCATCATGGCTCTGATACCAATTGTAGACAGGATCTTCAAAGATGCTAGAAGAATAGAGGAACAAGATCGAAATAGCAAACTTGAACTTTTATTGATATTGTAGTAATACAAGCACTCACACTCTTACAGAGGAAAATAGAAAAACTAATACAAACTTGCACACCCAAATGAGGCAGAATGCCTCTATTTATAGTACAAACACACCCGAAGCCAACCGGCAGTATCAGGTTATTGTAAGCCATCTGTCCAGAAGCACCGCCTCGAATGAATTATTGGGGTTACACGTAGTGTATTAGGCACATACGTGTTCGACAACTTTATGTCATATCTCATTTTGCTTTATTAAAGGAGATTCTCTCTTATCTTGACTTTGGCCGAATTCTGGATTGTAGGGCCCACGTCCACAATTATCATTATTTGTGGCTGTCTTCATCAATTCCACCTTTATTCCGCTACCGCACAGCTATCCTCTATTTTCCATCATCTTCACTATTCCTAGGTCGTCTTCGTGGCGCGTGACTGGCAGACGATTCAACCACCACTTCCTTGTTGCTTTCAGAGGAAGATTCATCCCCACCGCCATGAGCTGCAACCGACGCCTCTGACGACTTCATTGAATCATCATCATCCAGATCGAGGAAAATAGTATCGCCAAATATTTCCTTCATTTGGGAATGGATATATTTGCGACAGCGATTCTTCAATTCTTCTTTGGATATTTTAGGATTTTTCCTGAGTATATAATCTTTACATTTTCTCAGGTAATTATCCTCATAATCCATAATTTTCTTTTCTTGCAGCTTCTCTGATTCTTTGGCTTCTGCTGCAAGAGATGCCTTGATTTTGCTATTTTTTCTTTCTCATCAATTCTATTCCACCATTTGATGAGAAAAATTCTTTTTAATTTGTAAATTCTGAACTCTCCCTCTGCAGATTTGAGAGACCACTTCATTATGTGGGGAATATTATTAGAGACGAAAAATAACATGGTTGTCTCCTCATCATAGAAATTCTGTTTCTTCTGGCAAATTTTTGCCTTCTCGACCCATTCGTCGAACAAATTGAGCAATGGTCCTGACAATATTTCCAGGTTTGCTCCAAAGTAATTCCCACTTATTGAACCAGGTGGGAATGTCCTGCTCTAATATTTTAGGACATATCTTAATGAACCAGGAATGCCTCCTTTTGTCATTCTCATAAAACACATAAAGAAAGCATCAATATAATCCCAGTAAGTGAACTTCATTGAAGTCGTATTATTTCTGAAGAGCATTGCCCTCTCGAAATTAGGATGCAAACCCCATGATTGAGGTGTAAGGATTTTATATATAGTAATTTTACTATATACAATCTCTGAATGCGGATCTTTAGGATTTTGCCTAAAGTGCTCAATTTCTGCCGAATTGGTAGAGCAAAGCATTCCTTCATAGTGGATCCTCGCCCTCATTTTTATGGGATAAAAATTCCTCTCAAAGTTTTTTCTTTGAGCTGCCAGGGATCCCAAGTGTCATGGGACACAGGAATATCATTCCGATCAAGACATATTATGTCTTCCTCAGCTGATTTCTGAGTGTAGATTGTCTCCATTTCTGCAAGAGTTGCCGCCTCTTGGTAGGAAATTTTTTCCTTCTGCTGCTCAATTGATGCAGTATCAGCTGAAACAATTATATTTCTTCGAACAGGAATTTGGTCCTGTCTCCGGTGTGTCTTTCGACTTTTGGGTTGCTCCCATTTGGGAGGCTCCCAGGGCTGCTTGCCCTTATCGCGCCTGCTCATTCTGCAAAAATTCGCGAGTTAGAAAATCGGGAAGACTATTTTCTTCTCCCTTAATATATTCAATATAGAAACCCTGAGACTAATAAAGAGGTCTTAGTTAGGTTTTGCTCGGTAAATGGAATGATCCAACTTAATTATTCTACAATTAAGAAAGAAATTCTTTCTATAATAAAATGTATTCATAAATTCCAAGATGATCTGCTCAATCAGAAGTTTTTGCTTAGAATAGATTGTAGCTCTGCAAAAACTGTCTTGGAAAAGGATGTTAAAAATCTAGCTTCAAAACAAATATTTGCTAGATGGCAGGCTGAATTAGCAATTTTTGATATCTCTAATTACAGAGATAAATATAATTTTATTCATATTGGACTAATACAGTGCATTAAAACCTTTAACACTTCAAGGTTTAAATGCATCATTACTGACATCTTTAAGAGATGGTCGGTGTTTGGACTGGGCACAATCCCTAATGGGAGTCATGCAGACAAGTCTGTCATGGTCCAGTATATTTTAATGTTTATCCCAATTTGAGTTTATCTCTAACAGATGCAAACCTGTTAGAAGCTGTCTTTGAATCTAAAGACATTTGGTTATAATTTTCTTCATGGATCTGAAACTATAGCAATAATCTATAGAGTTCATTTTAAGGTGTTAAATACTTTAGCCCCAAAGGCTAAACACCTTACTAAACCAGGACTGACTACTTTAGTAGAGACTAATCTCTTGACCACTAAGGTAGCTACTAATAGAATAATTAAGTGGGAAGAAATAAACTTTCCCAATGAATGGACCCTGAATATGGCTGTACCTCCGAAACCCATAATGGATTCGGAAATAGACCAAATAATTCAGACTCCAGATGGCGATGTGGAAGTTAGATTTACTCCACAAATAAAAGCCAGAATCTCCACATCAAGTTCTAGGAGATTCATAACTAAGAAATCCATCTCAGATAAGCAATCAGAAGCTGAATCTTCTAATATAGAAGAAAGCAAAATAAAAAAGCTTCAAATAAATGAATCCAATGTCGTTCACCCAATATATGCTTCCAAATCAGACTCTCAGTCATCTAAATTAGATGAGGAGCCGACAATGTCGAAATGGCCTTTAATTTTTAATGGATTATAGACTCTCACCAGCGATGATTGAGTGCTGTAAGAAAGAATATTACAGCGAAGCAAATAGAGAATTTAGGAATGGTTTCAACATCAATTCAAAGTTCATCAGCGTAGAGAATATAGGAAAATGTATGAAGAAGACATTCCAAATATGCAGAAGGTACGATGGTTCCGAGATTGGTTCCTTGAAGAATATCTTAGTGGTAGAATAAACATATAAATGTCATCGAGGAGCAATTTAAGATTTGGACCACTAAGGGAGGACAGAAAATAAAATCGTTATACCCTCCTAATGAATCTCTTAAAATTTCTGCTCCGTTTAATACTAATATTGAGGCTAATTCATTCTATAAGGCTATAGAACATGAGAAAGCCACAATAAAAGAGTTGCAGAAAATAATACTGTAAAATAATTATACTAATACCTTTATTCAAGTTATGGGTAAACAATTAACCCGAATAGAGGAGAATATTCAGAAGCTACATGATAAGTTTAATTCGCTTAAAGGAGTGGAGCTTCATGAGAGTCCTATTGTTAAATCAAAATGGAAACAAGTAGGATTCCAATTAGACCTCCAATGGAAGTCACCGACTACAAGTTCAGATCTAAGTCAGAATTTACTAAGGAAGATCTGAAGGAGTTAGTCGAGCAATTCAGAAATCAAAGCGTTAATGTACTCTCTGAAGAAGAATTGGAGTACAGCGTCTTAAAGAGGAATTTCTGAATTATGATCCTAATAAAGCTAAGGATATACCTAAGCACCTTAATGTGCTACAAGAAGATCCTCGACCCAGAATGGTCAAGGGTCTGAATCTGACTCTAGGGAAACTTGTTCTACTCAAGATGAACAAGTTAATCCTATTGAATTAGAGGAAATGTATAATTCTTTTAATTCGGTTCAAAACTCTTTAGAAGCGGTTCAAAAAGATATGAATCGAGAAAGAGTTAATACTGTCAAATATGACACCCAATTTGATTAAATATTACTACAAAAGACCTTCTCCAATGGATGTTTTGTATGAGGAGAATGATTCTATAATTCAGAATCATTACTATGCTGGAGAAATCTATGAATGGAACATAGATGGTCTTTCTGATAAGCAAATACATGATCAATTACATCGAATATTGATGTATTCTAATGTTGCTAAAGCCGCTGGTAATAATGATCGGCAAATTGCTTTTTTGTTGCCAGTGGATTTACAGGTATCCTGCGAGGATGGTGGGATCATTGCCTGAGTAATGAGCAACGAATGGAAATATAAATGTCACTAAGACAGAAGATGGATAGCAAAATCTGATGCTGTTTACACTCTAATATATAATATATTAGAGCATTTCACAGGACATATTTCTGATGGGGGGAGAATTAGAACCCTATTACAGAATTTGCGATGTCCAACTTTGACTCATTTCAGATGGTATAAGGATACTTTTCTGAGTAGAGTCATGGCACTTGATGATGCCAATGCATCACACTGGAAGTCCAAATTTATTGATGGATTGCCCAACCTCTTTGCTGAAAAAATACGGCAAAAGTTAAAGGAAGGAATAATGGTGAAATACCATATCAGAATTACACCTATGGAGCATTAATCAATGCTTGTGTTCAAGAAGGCTTAGCTTTATGTAATGATTTAAAGCTAAGGAATCAATTGAAATCACAGAGGCTTTCGGAGAGAAAGCAATTAGGTGAATTTTGTAGTCAATTTGCTGTAGATGATTACAAGCCTTATGATAAGAAGGGAAAGGCTAAGAAGGACTATAATAGAGAAAAGGGAAATAAGCCCTACTATAGGAGAAGAAAGAAGAAGAAATATCCCAGCAATACAAGGAGAAAGAAAAGGGGAAAGAGAAGAAATCTTCTCATAAGAGGAAATCCTCTAAAGAAATAAAATGCTATAAATGTGGTAAAATAGGTCATTATGCTAATAGGTGTTATACTAAAAAGAAAATCCAAGAAATAGAGGATGAAGGGTTAAAGAAAACCCTGTACAAAATATTGATAAATTTTGATGAAGAATTAGGTTCATCAGACGAGTCTAGTGATGACGAGTCAATTAATGTGTGAATGCGATAGTGAATATAGCTGTGAGGAATGTTCCAATGAACATGATCTTGAGTATTATAAATCCATAGTTAAAATGAATGGATTGTCAATTAATGTATTGACTGCTCAAGATAAAGGAGAGATAATTAAATCTCTATTATCTACTGAAATCAGTAGAAATGCTAGAGAAAAGTTAATAGACTTTCTTAGCTTAGAAGAAAAGTCAAATGGTAGTTCCTTGAATGAGGAAGGAACTAATAAGAAAGAAGAATTTTACAGCATGGATGTCCTCCGACGATACGAAAAAGGAGGTAAAAGCTGTAACAATACAAGATCTCCAAAATGAGATTAAGGTATTGAAAAAAGAAATAAAAGAGTTAAAATCTCAAGATGAGATGACTCAAATAAGACTATCTAATTTGGAGACAATAGCAAAGAATATGATAATCCATACTACTGAGCAAGGGGAAAGCTCAAAAAGAAGTAATACTTCTACCCCTGGCGTTTCTGATGAGGAAAATGAACCTCAACAGAAATTAGAGAAAATAGATCTCTATGTTACCCAAAAATGGTACATTCAAATAGATTTACTCATTAATAATGAGTATTACATTAAGAATTTGATTGCACTAGTAGATAGTGGTGCAGACCTTAATTGTGTTAAAGAGGGTGTGATTCCAATAAAATATTGTGAACGCACAACTCAAACAC